>JAJIZL010030226.1:80846-91283 GCA_023969395.1 Amblyomma maculatum
GCGACCTTCGCCTCGGCCGGACGCTGCCGTCGTCACCTCTTCAGCTTCTCCTCAAATAGATGTGGCCGCGGTCGCCCCTGCCTGGCGATCTCTACATTTGTGGTGACCCGGAAAACCGTGCCTTCACCCAGGTGGCGTCCTAGGATGGCATATTGGCAGACCCGGCTTTCGACCCGCCGCTTCCGATGTTCCGGCCTGCAGGCGTCGGCGGGTGGTTCGCTCAACTGGAGGCTGCGATGTACCAGAACTGCATCACCATCAAGCAGTTCAAGCACGCAGTCCTCTCCGAAATCTTACCACCTGACATCCTCTGCCGGCTTGCCTGCCCTGCCTCGAGTTGCCGGCCATACGATGAGCTGCGTGCTGCCGTCTTGGCGTACTTCGGCGAAAGCTACTGCCCGCTGCCGCTCTACTACGCGGTAGACCCGCTTTCGCCGCCGCCAGCATCCGCAGCCTCACCAGCATCACTCTCGTCTACGGCTGCATCCTCGGGGCACAGTACGCCGCAGCTGTCTCCGGCCAGCTCCCTGCCACTCCTGCCTAGCGCATCCTGCCCGGCTACACTCCCATACGTATCTATCGTCTACGACACAGTAAGCGCAGCCTCAGCTGTTCCGTCCTCCTGTGCCGTCACTTACACTCCCATTATACAAGTGGCAAGCTTTGCCGTCATTCAAGTGCTGGCATGCGAGTCGTGTGAGGCAGCAGCACCGGACTTCAGCACGTGCCTCGATTTCTCGCACCAAGCATCCTGCTCATCGTCTGCAATCGCCCTCCATCGCGATTGCGCATCAGTGGGCTCCGCAGCCACCTCACTCGAACACCACGCGCTATGCGACGCAACATCTCTGGTTCGTGTCACATAGCCTATGACCACTCATTTTGCATTTGTTGTGCACCTCCCGCTTTTCCAAGCCCCTATCAGGCAGCAACAACATGCCGGCTTATGCCTACCGCAAGTGACCCGTGCGTACGTACATCGAAGCCCACAGCCGCTGTCTTCATCACGGTTAATTTTGCCCTCTCGTGCTGCAAGCTTAGGACTGTACATAGCTCTTCGTCACGTTCCCTCCCCAAAACTGGCTCGCCGCAGTGCTTTGCAGCGTCAATTCGGCCAGTTCGTTGTGAGCACAAAGCCTGCCTTCAGCGCCGTCGCATGCACCACCGACACCCTGGTGAACTTACCACAACTAGCCCGCCCCGTTCAAAATCAGTCTTTGTCAGCCCACCTTCGCAGCAGGCGGAAGTGACTCAGCGTACCAAACTTCCATGAGAGACACAGCCTGCTCAATTGCATCAGATCTTGGATACGCGCGCAGAGTCCTAACTTTTCCAGTCACAACTTCAGTTCTGACAAGCGGAGGATTGAAGGTGCTGCCGCACGCTCCTCAACAGTCCCGCTTCCTCTACCGCTACGCTTTACACAGCCGCGACCTCCTGAACAGCCATTGATGAAACCTGCTTGCCCCTTGGACTACGGCTTGGACACGAACTTAACATGTACTTATGTGTATAGCCTTCTTGATAGTTTTTTTAGAGCAGTGCCTTTTGTTTAGACTGCGAGTTTCTTTTCCTTTTTTTTTCGACCAATCGTCTAGAGGAGGAGCCCTGTAGCGACTTGCGTGGCATGCTCCTGGCACGTGCCGAAGAGGAGGAAGCAGTGCCGGCACTTGAGCTTAGGAACGCTCGCGACCTTCGCCTCGGCCGGACGCTGCCGTCGTCACCTCTTCAGCTTTTCCTCAAATAAATGTGGCCGCGGTCGCCCCTGCCTGGCGATCTCTACAAAATCATTAAACGTTTGTCACCACCACCACCACCTCCCATGTTTTGCGCTTTCGCTTTATGAAGCGATGCATGCCGGGTAATCCGCCATGATGATGTCGCTGGCAACAGACGGCGGGCAGCACAGCCAGGCTGAATTGAGGAAGTGCTCTGTCGTTTTCGACGGTCCAAACACGCGGCTTTTCGTGCGTGTAGTAGTCGGCAGATTCCTGAGGAACGCACGCGTCGACGCTCTGCCAGAAAAATCGGGCGCGCTATGAAGAAATGCAAAGCAGTGCGATGCGGACCTGTTCAAGCTACGCGTGGACGACTGACTGCACTATGCGTCTGGACCTGTGGCTATCCGTCGGCATCGCCGGCGTTCACGATTGCTGGTTCTGGCGAGTAGTTTTATACTTGCCCGGATTGGCATCGACCTCGCGTGTGTTTGCCCGTGCGAGCCATTCGCGTCGGCGACGCTAGATGAATCCTTTACCTTCTTGCCCTCGTGCAGATGTATGCTCTTTTCTTTTTTTTAGTCATGAAGAGCCAGCAGTCGGCCTGTCCTATCGCGCCAGCATCGTGTGCGCGCACAACGCGACCATGCAGACGAGGCTGGGTGGCAGTGCCGTGCTGCGTCGTCTGCTGTCGACATCATCATGGCGTATTACCCAGCATGCATCGCTTCATGCAAGCATCTGAGGGCTCATTCATTTTCACAGCCAGCTTTCCCTCCTCCGTCGCCTCCGTTGCTCCGTCGCTCGACGGAGGAATGGTTCCAGTTGTACTCCCAGAAATCGGGTGGCTGGCGCCGTTACCGCTATCCGGAAAGCGACGGACTCCGGCCCACAAAAGGCGGACCAGTGGCCGCGCGGCCCTCGCATGCAGACGGTGGTGCGCGAGCGCAGAGAGAGAGAGAGAGAGAGAAAGCGTGGGTTGCGCTCCTGTCTGGTGTCCCTCGAAGCGCGCGCCGACAAGAGACAACAGATGCCGTATTCTATTTTTTTCCATTTTTTAATGCACCGGGTGTCACAGCTAAACACGACCTCCTGCAAAACACGACGTTTCAATTATTGTATGTTTGAATGGGTGTATCAAAAGAAATCTTGCAAGTTCTGGCGACCCATTCCTTTATTGATGACAGATTTCTTCGAGTTCGCTGACTGCCATGAATAATATTATAGAAGCGCGCATTTATGCGGAACTTGGATACTGGCTTGATATATATTCTTTCCCATCTGTTGTTCCGTAGCACGCGCGGTGTTTGTACTGAGGCTGAGATAAGGCGTTCCAACTCCAAACTGCTGCGAGAGGTTGCGAGACTAAACGCGGAACACAAGAGACGGGGATTTTTTTTTTTTTTTTTTTGATCTGGGGTGCTGAAGTAACGCTATTCTCGAGTAGTAGATTTGTAATTTCATTCCCTTTCATTTCGGAGCGACCCAAACGGTACCTCGTTGCATACAGTTAAGCTGGTAGTTTTCTAAGGAGGTTTAACAATAGCGAAAAAAAAAAGTGCACCAAAGGAAAAGTAAAAGGGGGAAAAAGCTAGCAATCCACCGACCAAACAGACTTTTGCCGCTTCCTCTAATGAAAGCTGCGACGGAGCCGCGTTTTCACGGTTGCTACGGCTTTCAAAGCCGCATTGTTCCCCACAGCCGATGTCAGTGTGATATCACTTAAAATCATATTACTTAACTCATAAATGGCGATTTAAGAGCAGTCTCAAAATTTCTGCCGAGAGCTCATGTTTCTGTGTTTCTTCAGTTTAGCTGCTTACCAAGAGTAATGTTACTAGAGTGTGCATTTCAGTTCAGTTCAGTCGTTCCGTCGTGTCCGACTCTTCGTGATCCTATGGACCATGTCACGCCACGCTTTCCGGTCTCTCACTACCTTCCTCACATCACATAACTTCATCTGCAGTGCCTCGAGGATGCCATCTAACCATCGCTTTCGCTGCCTACCCCTTCTCCGGCGACCCTCAACCTTTCCCAACATCAAATCTTTCTCCAGCGACTCCTCTCTTCTCATCAGATGACGAAAGTAGCTGAGCTTTAACTTTAGAATTTGACCCTCCAATGAGCAGTCAGGGTTTATAGTCGACAATATTGACTGATTTGATCTTCTGGCAGTCCAAGGAACTCTCAAGAGTCTTCGCCAGCACCACAATTCAAACGCGTCAATTCTTCGGCGGTCAGCCTTTTTCACAGTCCAACTCTTGCATCCATACATCCCAAATGGAAAGACCATAGCACGAGTTATACGGATCTTGGTTGGCAGACTAATGTCTCTGCTCTTTACTAGGCGGTCAAGGCTAACCATTGCTCTCTTTCCCAGAAGTAGGCGTCTCCTAATTTCATGGCTGCAGTCTCCTTCCGAGGTAATCTTGGAGCCCAAGAAGAGAAAATCTGTCACAGCTTCCACTTCTTGTCCCTTGATGCTCCAGGACTTGATAGGGCAAGACGCCATGATCTTTGTCTTTTTAATATTCAGTTTAAGCCCAAACTTCTCACTCGCTTCTTGTACGCGCATCAGAAGTCTCTTGAGTTCCACTTCACTTTTTGCCATTAAAGCGGTATCATCCGCATATCTAAGGTTGTTGATACGTTTTCCAGCAATCTTCACTCCAGCTGAAGGCTCGTCCAGACCGGCCTTCCTCATGATGCACTCTGCATATAGGTTAAATAGGCAGGGCGACAGTATGCAGCCTTGCCTCACTCCTTTCTCAACCGGAAACCAATCAGTAAGACCATGCCCAGTTCTGACTGTGGCCTCTTGCCCTTCATACAGGTTCCTGAGGAGACAGATGAGGTGAACTGGAACTCCCATCTCTTGGAGAGCTTGCCACAACCTGCTGTGATCTACGCAGTCAAACGCTTTCGCATAATCAATAAAGCAGAAGTAGATGGGTTTCTGGAACTCTCTTGCTTTTTTCATGATCCAGCAAAGGTTGGCAATTTGGTCTCTAGTTCCTCTGCCCTTGCGAGTCCGGAAGCTCCTGATCCACATACTGCTGCAGCCTACCTTGGAGGATTTTCAACATCACCTTGCTAGCATGCGAAATAAGCGCGATCGTGCGGTAGTTGGAACAATCTTTGGCACTGCCTTTCTTTGGAATGGGGATGTAAACTGACCTCCTGCAATCCTGTGGCCACAGCAGGGTTGTCCAAATCTTCTGACATAATGCATGCAGAATGTTAACAGCGTCATAGTGGAGGTTTTGAAGCAACTCAGCTGGAATGCCATCAATTCCGCTAGCTTTGTTCTTAGCAAGACTGGCTAAGGCCTATTCAACTTCACTCTTCAGACTGCCCGGCTCGAGATCAGTAATCACAACCGTCTTATGTTGGGTCTGCACATTCGGGTCCTTCTTGTACAGTTCTTCTGTGTATTCCTGCCACCTCTTCTTTATCTCTGAGGCTTCAGTGAGGTCCTTGCCTCGTTTGTCCTTTATCACGCCCAGCTTAGCACAGAAGCTTCCTTTGATATCTTTGATTGTCTTATACAGAGCTCTTATGTTCCTTAATTGGCTGTTGTCCTCAACTACTTGGCACTGTAGGTTCAGGAAGGCATTCTTATCTCTCCTTGCTATTTTCTGAATATCCGCATTGAGAACCTTGTATCTTTCTCTTTCCCCCATAACTTTTGCCATCCTCCTTTCCTCAGCTATTTGCAAAGCCTCTTCAGATAACCAGTTTGCTTTCTTGCATTTTCTTGCGCATTTACACTGCGCTTAATACTCGGTTCTTATATTGGTACCCATTTGCTTCCGCGCAGTACGCGCGGTGCTTTGCAGTAAACTGTGGAGTTGCGTACAGCTACTGAAGCTAAGATGGCAACGCGTTACAGCCCCAAAAGAGACTGACAACAAATGCCAATTTTATTTCATTTTGCAATATGAAGGGCAGCGGTGGCGTACCGGTAGAACATCCGCCTCACATGCAAGAGGACCGGGGCTAAAATCCCGGTGCCAAGCAATTCTCCACCAAATAAAAAAAAACGAAAAAAAAAATGCATGTTTATGGAATTGCATAAACAGGTTTGGGGTGCGACCTGATGCCGGTGAACACCCCCGGCAACGCACTCTCCCTCAGCAGAACAGGAGTTGGCAACCCTGGCGCAGTGATTGGCCGCAACCTCCCATGATTAGTCTTATGAAACCCCGGCCCTCAGTCACCAGCGGCTGCGGAACAACTGACCATTGCGGCGATCAGACCTGTGACGCAGCAGGGGGTGCTAAGAATTCCTGGCTCCGCTGTACAGGCCCTTTGGAAACTAACCTGGGCAACGTCTAACGCTAGAACCCTAGCTAGTGAAGCTAGTTTAGCAGTGCTGTTAGAGGAACTAGAGGGTATGAAATGGGATGCCATAGGGCTTAGTGAGGTTAGGAGGCCGAATGAGGCATATACTGTACTAAAGGATGTACATGTACTGTGTTATCGAGGTTTACCGGAGAGGCGAGAACTAGGAGTAGGTTTCCTTCAATAAGTATATAGCGGGTATTACAGATGAATTCTATAGTATTAATGAGAGGGTGGCAGGCATCGTAATTAGGCTTAATAAGCGGTATAAACTGAAGGTTGTACAGGCCTATGCACCTACATGTAGTTATGATGGCCAGCCAGTTGAAAGCTTCAATGACGATGTAGATTTGGCAATGTGAAAAGTAAAGACTCAGTATACGGTATTAATGGGCGACTTCAATGCCAAGTATAGGGAAAAAGCAGGCAGGAGAACAGGCAGTAGGTGACAATGGCATTGGTTCTAGGAATAGTAGGGGGGAGTTACTAGTTGAGTTTGCATAGCGCAATAACTTAAGAATCATGAATACCTTCTTCAGCAAACGGAAGAACCGGAAATGGACATGGAAAAGTCCTAATGGGGAGACTAGCAATGAAATTGACTTCATACTGTGTTCAACCCCCGCCATTATGCAAGATGTAGAGATACTCGGGAAAGTGCGATGCAGTGACCACAGGATGGTGAGGTCCCGAATCAGTCTAAATCTGAAGAAAAAACGCAACGGATTAGTAAGAAAGAAGTCCATCAACGAATAAGCGGTGAGGGGGAGGGCAGAAGAGTTCAGGATCTCGCTACAGAATAGATATTCAGCTCTAACCGAGGATGACGCCATTACCCTAGAAGAAATAAGCAATAGTTTCAGAGATATCATTACTGAGTGCGCTGTAGAAGTAGGCGGTAGGATAGTTAGTGAGGATACCGGTAAGCTGTCAAAGGAGACGAAAGATTTGATTCAGAAACGCCAGAGTATGAAAGCTTCCGATCCAACAGACCAGATAGAATTGGCCGAGATATCAAAGCTAATCAATAAGCCCAAAGTGGCCAATGTAAGGAAGTATAACATGGAGAATATTGAACATGCTGTAAAAAAAAACGAATGCACTAATGTCAACAACTCCTTTTAACTCGTTACCTTGCGGAACGTCTACTACAGCCTTGAAGACGCTGCTCGGACGTGGTTAGAGAACCGCGAAGCCGCATTCGCTACGTAGCCGGCCTTCCGAAGCCAGCTCCTCGGTACGTACGCCAACAGTGACCGCCGGGAGAACGCCGAGCGCGCCCTGACCTCTCGAGTTCAGTGTCCGAATGAAGGGGTCGCAATGTACATTGAAGACGTCATGCGTATCTGTTATCGCGCCGACCCGTCCATGAATGAGGAGAAGAAGGTGCGGCACCTGATGCACGGAGTCAAAGACCAGCTTTCTTCTGGCCTCGTGTGGAACCCGCCCACCACCGTCGGGGCGTTTCTGGCTAAGCTGTGATTAAGGAGAAACTGCTACAGCAGCGATGCAGCCAGTACGCTCGGCCATTGAATTCCATCTCAACACTGACTCGGCCGACTGACCGCACCGACTACAATCCCGGGACAGATCTGAGCACCCTTCGCGACCTCATTCGCACCGTGGTTAGCGAGAAGCTCCAGCAACTTCATGGAACATTTCCTCCTGGCACGGCTTCTCTGGCCAGCGTCATCCGTGAGGAGGTCCAGAACGCACTCACGCCACCGATAAGTGCAGTCGTTCCACGGCCACCCCCGGGCCTCACCCAGCCGACGACGTATGCTGATGTCACACGCCGCCCAGCCCTGCTTCCTACCCCTTCGCCTTACATGCCACCTCAGGTCGCTGTGCATGCTGCGGAACCGCTGCTCCTCTGGGCAGATCGGCGCCAGGCTCCTCGGAAGACTGATCTCTGGGGCTCCAGATAACCGCCCTCTCTGCTACCACTGTGGCGAGGCAGGTCACCTCTACCGGCGGTGCCCTTATCGCCAGATGGGCCTCAGAGGATTTTCTCCCGACAGCCCTCATCCACGGCCTGGTCAGTGGCCTCAGGACATCGCCGAGTACGTCACCCGTCAACGTAGTCTGCCGCATTCTCCTCGTCGTGAGTCGCGCTCGCCTTCGCCTCGTCGCATTTCGCCCTCTGGGCCATGTTATACCGCTGCACACCGTGGTTCCTCGAGCCCTCGTCGGGAAAACTAGCTCCTGCGACCTTTGGGGGCGAGGCCGCCGCACACCGATTCGTCGCAAAGCTTCCACCGCCGCACCGCTCGATTAGCCCCGACGTCGAACGCCGAATTCCTGTCCAGTTTTCGCCGCATAAACCAAATCGCCCCGACGTCGTCCGCATCGCCGACCAGTTATCACCACCGTGTCGCATAAATCGCCTAGACGCAGACCACCCAACTGCCGCCCAGCTTCTGCCGCCGCACCGCTCGCTTCACTTTGACCTGACGTCGAGATTGGATCGCCCCGACGCCGACCACCCAACTGCCGTCCAGCTTCCGCCGCCACACCGCTGGCTTCACTCCGAACCGACTTCGAGGCCCTGGTCTTGGCCGGGTCTCCCTGGACATCCCAGTTATCGTCGACACGAAGGAGGTCAGCGCTTTAGTTGATACGGGAGCCGATTATTCTATCCTAAGCGGGCGGCTCACAAGGACACTGAGAAAAGTGATGACGCCATGGAACGGACCAGACATACGTACGGCAGGCGGACATATGGTTGCACCACTGGGTATGTGTACGGCCCGGGTTACGGTGCGAGGCTGCACATTTGTCGCGACCTTTCTTGTTCTAAGCGAATGCTCTCGCGACGTTATTCTTGGCATCGACTTCCTTCGTGAGCACGGTGCCACTATAGATCTCCCGAACCGCTTGGTGACGTTTTCCGCCAAACTGGCCACAGAAATGAGTACCGTGGGTCCCACTCCACGCTGCGAATCGCCGATGATAGCTTCACTGTGCCACCACGCGCCAGCATCCTCGCCAGAGTTACCTGTGACCAGCCACGTCACGGCCTCTGGGTTGTTGAGCCTAATGTCTCCTTCTCACTCGCCTTGGTAGTTTCTGTGAAAAGGTCTTTGTTTCTTTGAACATCGTGCCGTTGTTGTTGCTGTTGTGGCTGTAGGAAGAAGGAAAAGAAAATGCACGGGCCAGCTACTGGCTCTGTAGCTGAGCCACCTCCGCTGCCTCGTGCGGACAGAAGAGAAAATAGAGAATAAATAAAAAGAAGAGGGAGAGAAAGGCGCGCGCCGCAACAACAGCCGTCGTCCACCACCGAAGCAGTGGCGGGTGCAATGACGGCCTACAACAGATAAAAATCGGTGGCTGGCTAGCCCCGCCGCAAGCGGAGTTGACCTACCGTCCCAGCCCCGTAGGGCCAAGGAGAGCCCCCTTCACCAGGTGGTGGACGACGGCTGTTGTTGCGGGAAGCGTCTTTTTCTCCCTCTTCTTTTTTTTTCTTCTCTATTTTCTCTTCTGTCCGCGCCAGGCAGCGGAGGAGTTGTGGCGGTAGGAAGAAGGAAAAGAAAATGCACGGGCCTGCTACTGGCTCTGATATTATGACAAGCCGAAGACACATACGTGGGCCCGGAAGGAGAAACGAAGAGGCGTCGTGTGCTGTGCGATGTCAGCGCACGTTAAAGATCCCCAGGTGGTCGAAATTACTCCGTAGCCCTCCACTACGGCTCCTCTTTCTCTCTTTCCACTTTCATTCCCACCTTCCTCCCTTCCCTTACGGCGCGGTTCGGGTGTCCACAGAGCAAGTGTGACAGTTACTGCGCCTTTCCCTTCCTGTGAACCAATTTATTAACTACTGGCTCTGTAGCTAAGACACCTCCGCTGCCTAGTGCAGACAGAAGAGAAAATAGAGAAGAAAGAAAAGGAAGAGGGAAAGAAAAAATTAGAAATTACCGACGATTACGTTACTTCCTAATGCGAAATTTGAGCGCAGCAAATAAGCTGTTTCACCTTTTCGATAGATTAAGGCAAATCCGCCGCCACCGATCTGGCTCTCTGATTGCCACCGCACAGGGGTTGCATTGGAGGAGGAGCGAAGAAAGGAATTAAGTTCGAGCCGGCGCTTTGACAACCGGAGACTCGCAGGAAGAGTGGGGAGGGGGGCGGCGTGTACACCCAGTGGCAAACGATGGGGGCAGAAGCGCGCGCAGCGAGGGGACAACGCGATAAAGGGAGGAGGGAAGAGATAGCAGCGACTGACTGATGCTGCTGACGCCGATAGTGAGTCAAACCCAGCTGCGGAGTTGGTTTCAGGGACAACGCCGCCGATGCCGACGCAAACAATATGATACCCTCGCTTCCGCAGCGCCAAGAACCAGGTCTAGCCGTGGGAAGGTGGTCACGTATTCGTCGA
>JAJIZL010030227.1:27517-38995 GCA_023969395.1 Amblyomma maculatum
TTACTGTTCAATGCTTTGTTTTTCCAACGTTTGGTATTTCCTCACAGTTTCTGCCGTGCTTCTTTTTGTGGCGCCGTGAATACTAGCACTACAAGTAGTGTGCATCTTAGCATATCATTAGCACGCATTCGAATCTCGGTTTTTCAGCTTAGTGTACTGCAGTTTCCAGGACCGCTTGCGGCACCATAGGCCTGAGTTGATTAAAATTCGAGCTTATTTTGTTGACTTTAGTGAATACCTGGCATTTTTTCAAATGCGTAAAGAAAAAAAAAAAAGATTGCGTCACAAACAGGAGTATGGACAAAGCGAATGCGCGTATGCGAAGGGGACAGATAGGCGCCGTCCGTCAATTGATTTTATTGGTTGCAATCTCAGCACGTATGCGGCGGAACCGGCGCACAAGACCACGTGCGTGATGTGCGCGAATGCGAGCTGTTAGTGTACTGACCTTCAGCGGCTCAAGAGGGACGATAGGAGGTGCCGAGCGCATTTGTCATCTGCGACGCGTCAGAGTGGGCATATTTATTGCGTAACCGATTCGTCCTCCGGCCGCTGCGTCTGCTCGCAGTTGGAGAGACTCCCGGCAGCGCCCGGCGCTGCGCACAAGGACAACGGCGATCAGAGCCGACGGACGACTACCCTTCGCCTTATGCGATAGGAAAAAAAAAAAAAGAAAAGAAAAAAAAAAAAACGAAAGGTTCCGATAACACACCAGTGTAAATGCGCACGTAAACATTTGGGTTATAACACAAACTGGCATCACTGAGGGGCCGGCTATACGATGTGCGGTGACAAAGGCGTCGCAAACAGTGCGCGTTTTCAGAATGAGTTTTCGCTCGAGGTGCATACGCTGGTCCCACGTCCGTTGCTAGTTTTCAACGGCTCACTAGCATCGAGATCTTAAAGGTCAACTCCGGTGGTTTTATCATCATTTTGTGTTTTTAGTTGAATTACATTCCTCGGCATGTGCTGATTCCAACACAAAAAACCGTCTTTCGAAATTCCAGTTAGAAGTATTTTTAAAAACGAAAAACAGAAAATCGAAACCGAAACTGCTTTCACGGCCAGAAACGACGTCCCGATTGACGAAATGATGACGTCACACTCAGTATTAGAAAAACCCTCGTACTTGCGTTGGATGGTGAAAATAAAGTATGGAAATCATGACGCACTGCATAAAATGTCAGAGGTAGTTCAATATAAGCCTCACAATTTCATAATCACGCGAGAAGTGGACAGTAACGCCGGTATACTGTTTGTGACGTCAGAAACACAGTGTTGCCCGCAGAAATAGTCTCAACTTAAGCCATGAAAACGGCATATTTTAAAGCCGTGTTGTGCGTGAACGGATTATCGTACGGCGCCCAAATTTTGTAGAATGCGTCAGGATGGAGAGGAGAACCTGTGGTAGAATTTTTACTAGAATATTCGAATGTCAAAAAACCTCCGGAGTTGCCCTTTAACCGTGAAATTAAGGCGAATAGCGGGTGGATGTCCCGAACCTCGTTCGCTTCAACCGTGCCGACGACGAGCCCATGTCACAGCGACTCCTAAAGCATGATGCGCAGTCCGTCGGTCAGAGCTACAGATGATATTGACCCCTTTAGCATACCGTGTACCGTATTAATGCATTACCATTAGCTTTCCCGGAGTACTGGGAGCTCTCTCGCCGCCCTTCATTGGTCATAGTACGCCTTGGGGGCTCCGGATGGCTCCAGGTGAGCGCCAGCTCGGCGCACTCCCACAGCGTCGGGACTATCAGCGCGTGCGCGCTGCCAGTATAAGCGGCCTCCCGGTACTCCGGTACAGCTAACGGTAATACGGTACACTGTAAGCTAAAGCCGTCTAGTAAGCAAGGCGACAGTTACTGCGCATCCCCATAAGAGGGATGATCACAGGTTAGGACTGCGAACCCCTCATTAGGTCAAAAAGAGGCATTTTTCGTAGATGTTCTAGACGGCCGAAAAATAGAAATTTCGTATGACGGTATGAGAACGGTTTCTTTTTTTCATGGGTGTTAACATTTTGAAGCTGTTTAAATCCACGCCTGCTCCTCCGACCGCCCTTAAACACACCTCAACATAGCTGATACCTACCTGCAAGTAATCTAGAGCCTCGTGCTCAACGACGGGTAGAGGGGGATGGCATAAGCTCGAAAATATTCGTCCATTAAGTGACCGTTCTTCGACTACTCGACACATAAAACATTCCCAGCCACACTTAGGTCGATAGCAGTAAAAGAAAGGGAGAAGAGCGGAGGCCTGAAAACGTTTTTATGCCAGCTTCCGCACTAAGCGCATCCATCTTCATACGAGGAGTGCTTTGCAGCTGCGTGGGAACACTTCGAATTATTTTAAGCGAAGAGCCGCGGAAGGGCGCCGTGACGAATGCGGACGCCGGTTTTAGCGCACGTCACCGGAACTGTTTGCTTTAACCCGCGAGAGCGCAAGTGTAGCGTCTGAACAGCGAGCGCGTAACGCCCGCAAACTGCCAGGCGGGGTTGTTTTGTTGTTCCAAAACAAGCCAAACGTCAGTTTCGGGCCGGAAGACGGACACAGGCCACATGGCCCCCCCGAGTTGTTTTCGCGCTCCGCAGGCTGGGAAATTGAACACGACGCTCCGCGGAGCGCGGGATGGCTAGGAACTGGCAGATAGGGACGACCCGCGGCTGTGGCAGCGTGCCAGATCTTGGCGCGGTTTCTGCGACGACATCAGCCGCGCCGGGCCACTGGGAGACTACAATTGAGTTTCGGCTCACTCAGCCTGCCGTGCGCCCACACCGACAGGAAGCGCGAAGTGCGCATCGCGTGCAGCCACATTCCGGTAGTGTGGCATCAGAGAAAGGGGTTAAATTGGGAGGATGTGTAAATAGGGGGCCGAGGAGGGGACTGGCAGCCAGAGCAGAAAAGGGTGACTGCTGACGAACGCCAACGCGCCGCCACATTCCGTCATCACTGGTAGGCTACCCATTCCTTCACTGAACCACCTGTGCTACCAGTGCGATAAAGCTCTCGATAATGCTGCGAAAGGCGTCCAATGCTATTTTACCCAGATTCCTTCGAACGATCGCCAGCCTGTCCTCGTTGTTGGATATTAGTCCGCTCATACTTTCGCGATTCCAGCACCATAAACTGGACGTATGCTCCCAACCTCCCCTCGGCGGACGGCATTTTGCAGTGCTTGATTTTCCTCTCACTTCGTTTTCCTCTCTGCCAATGGGAGCTTCTGAATATGCAGACCGGTGCCGGTTCCAGTATCGAAGAGATGTGCCGCTGCAATAAATCGACCACGAAATTGTTTGGGAAGACGGCCTCCGGGCATGTCAGCCACCACGGACTGCTAGAAAAATATTTCCATACTTCTGCGTCCCCTCCCTAATAATCCTCATTCCTGCGGTGAAGTCAAGTGGATAATAGAACTCACGAGGGAGCGCTACGTTCGTCGTGCAGCTGGCCTGCGCAAGCTTACCCAGAAATTTTGGAAATTTTCTGGAAAACATTTCTTGCGCGTAATGTTTTTCGCATATTGTTCTACATCACGGTATAAATCAACATATCCGCAGATATATTGATTTTTACAGATATATCCGCAGTCTTCCCTTGGAAGACTTGTTTATTTTTTCTATTATAATTAAAAAAAAAAACGCGTCCCATTGCTTATTCAAGACAGTCTGACTTATTTTAGTGCGAACGAAGGACGACCTAGAGAAGGAAAATTTCGCTATGTACCGGAATCTTAATTAGGCCCTTTATATCAATGCGTTCATAAAAAGAAGTATCTAACAGTACGCCAGAACTGCCTCACAAACGTTTCCAAAAAGGCTGCCCATTAGCTTTCTATGGGCAGTTTTAACTGCTCTACGAGCGCAGTATAAAGTGTGAACGAGAATTTTTGTCACGCATGACAAGCTCACATCATTCCCATCAACGTGCGCACAAACGTCAATAAGGGGACCCCCCCCCCCCGGTTAGAGAAATAGTGCAATAGCGGGGCGCTAGCGCACATGCTTAGAGCCGCACACCCCGCCTTTTCATCTCAGCATTCCGCGCGTGCGCATTGTCATCCCATTATGAACAGCTTTCGATTTGCCCAAATTTCCATTCTGCTGCACCCCGCTATTACCTTATCCCCCTAACCGGTTGGTGCCCCTGTTCTAAAGCTCTCTAACGTCTCGCGATATCTCAAAACTGCCTCAAAATAAGAGGCATAATAGTCACACACTCTCTTGCCAAGAGAGGGAGAGAGAGAAGAAAAAGAACTACTTGAAGTAGTTCCATTCTCTCACCGGGCACGTCGAAGTCGACCAGATGTGTGTTCCACGGACCTTCAGTTGAACATTTTTATAATTTCTTTTCTGAATACCCTTTTATAGATGTACCGCACACTGCCCCTCTTCCTTCTCCCCAGTTCCCGTACCAGACTCTAGCCCAACTTGAATGGCATGACCCCAGATGGGCCACACTCCGGAGTGCCCACTGAGCTTCCTGGCACCAGCTGCCACTCCTCCGTGCGCAAGGGAATGCTCTCATAATTCATTCGTGTTTCCACACACCGACCCACGTGTGCCTTGTGGCTGAGCTCTGCATGAATAACATTCGCTCTGTGCGAACTCGAGAACAGACATGTTTTCCTTTTGCGGCATATAATTACTGCTCCGAGCGCGTTTAGTGCGGGTAAATGTCCTTGGACACCTGTATGACTGAAACGAGATAGGAAGGTAAAATAACGCAGAAAGAAAAGCAGGAGAGGCTTTAGGTGAGCTCGGTGTAGTTTTTACTGACATGCAACCCAACACAGGTCACTGTGACCATATCAATTTCTTTTCATTTCATTCCTTAACAAAAATTATGCCTCCGACCGTTTCATGCTATCGTAATCGCCTTCGTTCGGGACCTTCATATTGAAGCCGTTCGCACATTACTGCAAGTCAGTGATGCAGCGTTTAGAATGCTAATTTGGTTAGAAGCGGCCTGCTTGCCTTCCATGTCTAATTATTGTCGATCACGCATAGACGGCACAACTTTCAAGTTAAACCAAGCAGTGCACAAAACATCGCTAGGTTCAGTTCTTCACACAAACAACGCCTTATGTGGGCGTGCTTCAGGTTCTGTTTTTGTGCCATTCTTTGTGTTGCTCCACTTATCGTGCCTGGCCAACTCACCCTAGCATCGTTCATCTCATCTTTCCTCTACCGCGTAACAATTTCAACACACGCGAGCACCCGCCTCGCCATTGAGGGAAATTCGCGAGTGTCTTATGTTACTGGCGTCCATTTGCGCCGTACGCGCGTCCCAGTCTTGCGCAAGGATGGCCGCCTAGATGCCGTCAAAGCCTGCCATCGATGCCTAGAGCAGCATCCCCACATTCTAGCGTATCAGAACTTTCCCCGGTATCCGATAGCATCGATAGAGGAGGAAGATCGATCTGGAGGGCGCGCCAACGCCGGCGCGTGCCCTTGACATTGAGACGTGCTCGTGGTCCGCGTGACCAGCGGGGGAGGAAGGAATTATGAGCGCCCCCGGCCGTGCACAACTTTCACTGCAGGCGCGGCAGTGTTGGTGTTTCCAAGCCGACTGACCGCGCCGCGAACCGGTACGACCGGTCCGCCCGACGCACGCGTTGCACTGCGCCCGCCGCCGGTTCGTCCGCACCCGTTGCAATGACGCACGCAGCGACACGGGCCCATTGCTGGATGCCTGCCGACGCCAACAGGCTCAATGGAGATCAATGAATAACGGCCGTAGAGACGCTCTGGCCGAGGCTGAGTTGAGAGACGAGCGCGCGAGTGACCTTGCAGCTCGCACGTGCTGCGAGCAAAACTCCCGACGGCCATTTCGGTGAAGCTTTTATGGTGCAAAGCCGAAGCTATGGAAGCATCCTTACAATCAGGCTCCCCACAGAATGCCCTGTTAAAGAAGTGGATCAAAATTAGGAGGCAGCAAACAAAATCGCCAGGCACGCAATCCAAGATGCTGCGAAGTCATGCAACAGCTGTTCGCTTAACACCGCCTCCTTAATAATGAACGAGCCATTTAAGCGTACACTTATTGCTGAAGTTCGCATGCATCCTTGATTTGGTCGATGACCGAAGCACATTGGGTTGGCATTGAAGTGACGCTTACGAACCCGAGTGACAGCATCGTAGTTTCTCTGCTTATTGCGTATGACGTCTTTCACTCCACGGGCGTGCACTTCCTGATCCTGGCGGCGTAGTTTCATTTTTTCGCAGTCGTGATCTGGAACACCAGGATTCTCCAACTGCTGACGTTTTCGCTCCCGGCTTACAAGCGCAACGTTGCTCAACGTATATACATAACATTACACAGGCGTGCATCTTGGTGTCTTTACGAAGGAGTCGCTTGCTCTTGGACTCGCGGAGACGTCTGCTAATGTTTTTTTTTTCTTCCTGCAAGCACGACAAATTAGTGAAGGGAGGAAGTGCTATCCATCCCAGATCTCGGCGGCCAGGGATATCTGGTCACCAAGGCACCAGAAGAGTGGAAACATGGGGCAGTCGGTACATTATCGAGAGGAGGATCATAAAAAAAAGAAAGGAAACAAAGACAAAAGAAGAGAGACGTACACCAGTCGCAGTGGTGGACGTCTCACCTCTCGTCCTTGCCCTTTTTTTACTGGTTCTTCTTTTCATAAGGTTCCAGCGGCAGCAGCCTCTATCGAGCCTTGGACGGAACGCCCCACCTATCCTTCGTCATCTAAAATATGGTTCGTCAATGTCACGTTAGTGCTGCCATCACCACGGCGTGGGTAGCGAGCGTTGGCGTTCACACTCTCTTGCGTCGCGACCGCTGGAGTGGTTACGTGCGTAACTATGTGAAACCGAGAAACGAGCCAACATATAAGTGCAGTGAAATGCGAAGGATCATAAGCAAAGGATACATCCCGGCGAAGGCGATACATCGACCTGGCTGGTACAGTATCAAGATTCTTGTCCTGTTGATTCTGTTCGATTCTTGTCGCCGGCGGCGCAGGCTGCGTGGTAGACTTAGACGATGACAGAGGCGAATCGCATCGTTTAGAATAATGAATAAGTAAGACAAATAGCAGCAATGAAATGAAATTCGAATGTAATCTTTGTATCACCCCTCCACGTTACCACATGATCAACATGCCGTGTGCGCTCCTGGCCCCCACAGCTAGCCCTCTTTAACACTGCGAGACCTTGGCTGCTTCTTATATTCGTACTGTCCGTTTCTGCTTCGATACCGCAGTATTGCTAAAGCAGCGTTCACCACAGACAGCTGAGACCATTGTCTGCGGTATAAATCATCCCGGCGCTATTAACGTGTTAAATGGGGGCTTTCCGCGAAGAAAGAAAGGTATATAATGCTTTTAAGTCATGCCGGCAGGTTGGTACCTGCTTGGTCCACTTGGTACATCGCGTCGCGGAGTCTGTTCGGTTGGAATAAACACTACATTTTTTTTTTTTTGGGGGGGGGGGGGGGGAGAAAAATGACACAAATAGATGACGGCACACAAGATAAAGTTAACAAGTTGTTTATTTGGCTGGTTGGTGCAGTCTTCTTGTTTTGGCAAAGATTTAAGCACGATAATGCAGGTACATCCTAGCTATAACAAGGTCCCTGATTTCAAATTGTCCTTGCATCCGACCCGGCCGCGCAATAAAGTTAAGTGGCAGGGAATGTGAAACAGCACGTCCGGGTCCCTCTGTGCTTGAATCGCTTTGCACCGATATGCGTCTGCCTGAGACGCAATGTTGCTTTGAAAGCAGTGACCGTGTTATAGCTAGAAGTGGATGACCCTGTACGTGAGAGATACACAGGACACAGCGCTATCTCTCACATTCCTGTCTGGTTTACGATAATGAGCAAAGATGAGATTATATTCACCGTGAGGACTGAACAACACGTTTTCTCCCTCGGCATCACTTCAAGAAGTCAGCTGCCAGGTCTCAGTAAGCGGTGCCCTACGCTGCCCTCTATGGCTTCACGAAATCAACGGAATGCGCTCACGACACTTAACGGCTTCTCGCCTTAGTGAGGCATTCAATGCAAGAACCTTCTAGGAAGCGCTGTGATATGCGACGTGGCTCGAGACAGTTCGAGGACAACTGCTGTGCTGAATGGACGCTGCATCGTCGTCCGACTCTTTTGACCACTTGAAGGGGCTTCGCTTCTTTTATTCCTTCCTTTTAGCCGCTGCTTTTCGGCATCTTCTTCTCAAGTTCGGCTTCGCTGCTCACTCCGCAGGGATATCGTGAGGCGAAGGCAGTGTCATGATTAGGCCTCCTACGATTACAGATGGTGATGCCGGCTGAAATAAAAGAAAGGCGAAAAGTAGAATGAGAGCTCTGGAAACGAGAGCAACAAGTGAAATAACAATTTCGCGGACCCATTATAACCTCAGTGTATGAAACAACACATAAGGTCACTTGTCCAACGCGTCCAAAAATATTGCTGCAAGATATGGACTTACAGCGGCCCCAATCATCTGCATGCAAGGAGACCTTGCGATGTAAATAAACAAAAACATAATTACCCAAGTTCAAAATTTATTTATATATATATATATTTTTAGAGTGGTTACAGCCATAAAAGGACCCGAAGCGTTGTCAATTGCTTTTACACAAGATTAAATTCTTTTCAGTGTTTCTGCAGTACGTACGCAATCGATCTAATTTTGCGGCTCGAAAACAAGCAGAATGATGTCCTGGACAGCCACGCGTTAGCTTAATAAAAAAAAAAAATAAATAGCAGTCACCTCCTGAGTTTACTGCTGGTCTGCCAACACGTTCGCCCATTCGGGATCATATTTACTTCCGGCTGGCAGTGCAGGAGCCCAAGATCCTCCTTATTCGGAGCGACGGAAAGCGAGCATCGCGAGATCATTCCAACATGCGTGCCGCTGCAAGAAGCCGTGCTGCTGAAAGCCTAGCTCTCAGACGCCGACGTCCTCGACGTGAAGCATTCGGCAAAGCTCGCGCTGCTTTTCTGGGCGTCTCCCGTCTGTCGCGATTGGCACCTCGGTGGTTTCGTTTGACAAAATTTCGTCTCTGAGGAGCATCAAGCAGAATCCTTGTAGAAAGCGTCTTTATGTGCCATCGTGAGGTAACGTTTTGGAAGCAAACTAAAAAAAAAAAAACAGTAAGCGGTAAACATTAAACGTGCGAACAGTGATCACTTTTATCATTCAGGGTTTGGCCGGAATTTTAACGCAGGCTATAGCGCGTCCATTATGACCCGTATTCTGCGCCTTCCATAAACTCCAGATCATTGCACATAGGTGAAAAGGGACGATGGAGAGTTTCAGAAAACAAAACACTAAAAACTACTTTTCGGCGTTCTGCACTCAGTGGAAAGAAGAGCCGGGAATGCACGGAATGGATCTGAGGGCGCATTAGGCTACACAAGCGGTGAGGTGGAGTATACTAGTGCGTCGTCCTAACGTGTCTTTGACAGGGACAGTGCACGCACGGAATTTGTCAGGTTTACGACGCCCCCTTCCCTGAAATGATGTTTGCGCCACGGTGCCAACGTGGACACAGTCTGGAATGCCACTGTATGGATTTGCTGCGCCAGTGTGAACTGAGGAATGTCGCCTCGGATTTTCAAACATATATTCCGAGCTGTTCACGATGTCCACGTGCGGAAATATATGATAGCCATTACGAGCGTCATGGCCACACCTTTTTCTCCGTTTTTGTTGCTGCGACCTGGCTCTGCCTGAACGATCGTGAGCGAGTGCCGGAAGCCTACGGATTCCAAGCAAGTTGCCTTAAAGCGCCTGTTCGCGCTGGTCATATGGTATCCCTAAAACTGGAAGCTGGTCGATTTGGTAGAGTGTTTTCTTTGTGCATCAGTAGACCGGGGTCAATGGTGCCTGCATGTTGCACGCACGGTGTCATGCGAATAATTTTCCTCATTTCCATGCGACATCATGCAGTGCTTTACGAAACCGTTCTCGGCCGCCGTCAAAGCCCGAGACATTTAAGGTTCGCCTTGATAACATCCTTGGGGTATTCGTGCGTGCTGTGGTCGAATCGACCGTTTTCTCATTAGCACCGCGGCCATGGGGCGCGGTAACTCTTCGTCATTTGGCCATTAAGTGAGCGGCTTGCGACAGCGGCCGGAAGGCCGGGTATACTGCCGCTACAGGCGTAATGACTTGTCGCGTGCTAACGGGTCATACCCTAAGACGAATGCTTATGGATTGCTGCAGAGGCACGCAAGCTCTTCGACCACGTAGATGCGTTTTCTGGGCTCCCTATGTAACACCTTATCCCGGGAAGGAGTGCGCTGTCTGTTTACACAAGCGAGAAGAGTTGAGATCAACCAATTGCCATTTTATTTCGCATCAAGGCGAGATGCGGGTTGATAACCGCTTTTTTTTTTCAAAGCTTCTCACGCTAGTCTTTTTTTTTTTTATTATTGCAAAACTGAATTTGAGCCTCAGAATTTTAGTTGTAAATAAAGCGAAACAAAATTCTGGACTAGAAGCTTCGTGGTCCTTTTGGGAAATTTTGCGTGGTCACGCGACGTGACTCCGAATAGAGAGTTCTGGCGCTGTTTCTCCATAATGCAGCAGCGCCAAAAAAGTAATTCAGGCCATCGGTCGAATTTTATTCCCTTTTCGCTATATTAGCGCAAGAAGCCTATAGTCAACACGAAGACAAGTAGATGTCTGTTTTGACAGAGCCGAACTTCAAACAAGGTGGAATTTATGCTCTATCGTCTAGTAGGAGCATGGAGCTGCATGGGTCGCGAGGCAATGTATTTTTTTATTTTATTCCGCATGCAATAACTTTTATGGCCTGTGCAATACTTTGGCTGCACTGGTGAATCACTGCCTTAAAACATTCACTGCTGCATTCGCGCGAAACTCCCCATGACCTCAATAGGGATCACCGCTGATTTTTAAATAAAACGAAAAGAAATGGGCGTATTGGCGATTGTGTGAATGGCCTTTCTTCAAAGTATTTCTCTTGAAAAATAAATCTGTTCATGTACGCTCTCTTCGAATTTTCCGCCAAGAAGCTAAAGTGGTTGTTGGTAAAAGTTTTTAAATGAAATGTGAAAGAAGATGCAATGGCGAATGCTATTTTAGAACATTTTACATGTATTGTTCTGTTATATGAGTTTATGAAACTATGTAAACTTTTAAAAAAATTTTCTTCGCTCACAAAAAATACTAAAGACCGCGTTTTAAGAAAGTTTTCACATTATACTTGTTCAAGTTTCAGTCCAAACAATATTTAAAGCTTTCAAGTGTTGACATAGCTTATATTAAAATGGCTTAGACGTGATAAGACTTTAAAATACCATCATCTAATATTCGCAAAAAGTTACTTTTTCCTGAGATTCGGGCGTAAATGTGGAGTCAAGGCTCTCGAGATGAAAATAGTTGAGATGGCTAATTATACATTTCAACGTCTTAGTTTTTAATGCAGAATACTTGGTGCAAATGAGTTTTGTTCGAAGGAAACACACACACACACACACT
>JAJIZL010030227.1:39395-52838 GCA_023969395.1 Amblyomma maculatum
GTTTAAGTCAAGGGTTGACGGATAGCGAAGGTTGCCGGGAAGGCTACCTTTGCACCGGTTTAATAGATATTGTAGTTCACCCTGTGTTCCCATACCAGAGAGCAGTACCAGATGACTTGATGAAACGAGATTTGGCACGAGTAAAAAAAAAAAAAAAAAAAAAAAAAAACATGACTGTACTGTATAATTTCTTAGACGTCTGCTACCATGAAAAGAACCATAATTTATATAATTTATTGGGAGAAACACAAAACTATTCGCGACTCCATGCCACGGAATTGTATCGGACACTATCAGCGGCACACTGAAATGTGCGTCAACAAAAATAGGCTTCCAGAGGCCATATCATGGCGGGATTAAATCACAAAAGGATGCAATTGCTTGGACCAGATATACTATAAGGACAGTTGAGGTAACTTGGCTCCCAGGTTTCAAAGTAGAAGGAAAAAAGAAAAGAAGAGGACTGGCTTCGAAATTCGCCATGGCAATCGCAGTCATAGGAATGGGACAGTTAATCCATTTTCGACCACCTACGATTTCGACAATACGCGCTGAAATCACGTAGCGCCCAAGCATTCAAGAAATACATGCAGGGAAAGGGACGTGAATGTTCAGGCGGCCTTATATGTATGGTACTAACCATTCAAGTGCTGAAAATGTGAACATCAGTAGATGAGAAAAAGGAAAGCTAAGGTGACGAGAAGAAGAAAAAAAAAAAAACCCCAGTTTGTAGACAATAGTCGCTTGTGATGAGGGCCCGTTTAGCTCTGCCGTGAAACGGGAGGAGAATTCCTCTGCCTGCGCATCAGAGAGAATTAGGCAAAACTAGCCGCTAACCGCCCTTGCAAAACGCTCACACCGACGTTGTGTTCATTTGCTTGAGCGCCCCAGAAACAAGATGTGGGAAAGTGACGAAAATATGCCTCTTGCGGTGTAATTATGCTTATGTGAAGAGACACAGCCGCATTTCGATCTCTTCTTAAAGTGCTCGGATATGTATGCGGACCAGAATAACAGGCTGCTGCGCGTACGTGTTCTGCAGTGAAGCCAGTTTGGCAATGCCTGTCGGTGTGTTTGCTTATGAATAAAAAAAAAAAGAATTTTTTTTCTCGCCTCAATCAAAATTTACTTTGATAATATCTGGTAGATTAAAAGTTAAGATGTTCATTGCATAATGAGCCATCTCTTGATCTGGAGGGCCTTGATTCCCAATTCATGCCTGAATCTCAGAACAAAATTATTGAAAAATTTGAAACATATTGTTTTAAATAGGAATCCGCTTAACAGCCTTAAAATTATTTAAACACTATCTAGAGCAGCAATTAAGGGCGGGAAAATTGTTTCTGCTTAAACGTTTCCGAGGTAAATGTAAAATAGAAATTCCAAAAAACCACATTTTTTTTTTGCATTTTTGCCGAATCCCCCCCCCCCCCCCCCCTTCTGAAACAAAAAAAGCACGAAACATTCGTATATTATTTCATTTATGGAGTCGCATGCAAGAAGAATACAATAGCGTTATTTTAAAACAATATATTCGTATATATATTTGTCGTTGTACTTTGTTTCTCAATTAAAAAATTTTATCTTCACCGAAATTTTGCTCTTTTGCGGAGACTTCAAATAGTGCTTATGCGAGCAATATATTTTTTTTTGTTTCCACCAAAGAACAAGATGCATGCAGAACATCATGAGAACAGAAGAATCAAAAGAGCCGAGAACTTACAAAAGCGCTACGGCGGTTGTACGGATGTGGTCTACGTCGACGCAGAATAAAAGCTAGCTGCTCTGTTCGCACAAAATCTGCAGAATTAGTAATTCCAAGTCCGCGGTCAACAATTATGTCAGAGGGAGAATTTCAAAATAAGCAAACAAATATTAAAACTAGGCTTCTCGAAAAGAAGCATTCGAATAATATGGGCCCCGGCCCACTTGCGGCTACAAGGAAATGAAGGGGTTCATGAGCTCGCCCAAGGTCTAACTTTCCGTGTGGCCCCGAGCCGCTACCATAACAGCGATAGCGATTGAGACCGACTACTTATATATAAAGAGATCACACAACATAATAGACCAAGTCGAGCGCCATGCCCACAGGCCGACAGATCACTAAACAAGGCACAAGTAGATATTTGGAAGCTGCTACAGACAAGAGCATAGACCAACCCCTGCTTATACCCAACACAATATAAAGAGAGACGCAAAAGTTGCACAAACACAGCAGACATGGTTCACATGATCTAGACATGCCCAAACATAACGCAAACACATTAGGAGGAAAAAAAAAGGCATCCTGGGAGGCTCTCATGCTCAGTTCGGACCCGACAACACAGCTTGAACTTATCTAACTGGCTGAAGACGCCGCTCGGACCCAAGAGCTCCGAGCCGCCGTTTAAGCGGATGGGTATTCCCATCCTAATCTGTTAAAGAATAAAAATATTTCAATCAATCAATCAGTCAATCAATCAATCAATCAATCAATCAATCAATCAATCAATCAATCAATCAATCAATCAATCAATCAATCAATCAATCAATCAAGGAAAAAATTCTTCACCTTTATACCGCTCAAACAACCCCCCCCCCCCCCCCCCCCCCCCCCCCCCCCCTTTTTTTTTCCCCAGACGAATCGCCTTTTGTTTGAGGTCTGGGACGTTTCGCGTTGAATGACCCAACCACTCATGGGAATCTCAGCCCACAAATAAGCTGTCTAACTGCGATAATATTTGGACAAAAAAAAAAAAAAAAGAACAAAGTCCATCACAAAGGCTATTCGATAGGTCGTCACTGCAGACCGAAACAACGAGGTATGAACAGCGTGCGCGAACTGTGGATATCACACGAAAAGAATCGGACCGTGGCTGCTAAACACTAGGGGACGTTTCCCCAGATTTCACAGGAAGGGGTGAATTGAGAACTCCTTAGTAGACTGACTTTGGACCATTATTGAAAGCCCTTATCGAAATGTGCCCACCTTATTTCAAAGAGTAGATCTTATGCGCTCGTTCGGCGATTCCGCCGCGACGCTGTTGTCGGTGTAACTGAAAGAAAGAGAGCCACGAGAGAATCACGACCCAAATATAGTTTCTCAGAAAAGAAAGAATCTGCGCCACTTCACTTTTGTCTCTTCTTTCTCTTCTTCTGAGGAATTCTCCTTGGCTCCTGAGAAAAAATAGAATGCTTGGTAACTGCACATACATGCATGAAAGCATCTCTCAAATTCTTTGCCTCAATATATCAAAAAACGCTTAAATAACAGCGCTCAACTTTCGCGTTAGGGATTACCGCAATAGCCCTTAGGATTTTGTTTGCAATTCGCAATCGCGACCATATCCAGCGTTCCCTGCCCATCTTGAAGTCAGCTCTTGCATTTGCGAGCCACCTTTACGCAAGTCGTTCTTCTCTGCCTTCCTTTGACATCAACTCGAATAGTTCTATTATAATTCCTGTTTTTCTTCTGGGACCGAACCGTCCTCTTTCGCAATCACAATGATCTTGCTCTTCCAGTAAGTTCACTATGCCGCGCTACAGCCGTGACGTCAGGAGAAACGAAGGCCTTTTTGTTTTTTCTCTTTTTCAGACGTGCAGAGAAAGCAAGTGCGGAGCGGCGAAGTGGAGCACCGCACGAAGCAAAGAAGGCTCTGGCGAAATACGAGGCGTGTTTGGAGAGACGCTCACTTCGCACTCCTTCCAGCTCTGTTTACCTTCCACCTCCTCGACCTTCGCCTTTATTCTTCCTGCTTCCTTTTCATTGGCGGTCCGGTTTTTCCTCGAAGGGAATTGGAACTTGCCTCCGTTTCAACAGACTTTGTGTCGCTCACGAGAATCGACTCGAGATGGGGCATTTATTGGTGCTCCTTGGATTAACTCCCGGTCACGAGTGATAGAAGAGAATTGGAGGGAGAACTGACTAGAAAGAAAGGGAAGCAGACGAGAACGAATTCAGCGATGGTGCAGAGTTAGAGCGTTCGCAGCGCACGCGAAAGGACCCCGGTTGTGAATCGCGATGCCGAGCATTACTCCACAGGGAGTGATGTGACGACCAGGCCTGAAGGGCGGTTTGATACTGTCGTTGAGAGCCGACGACGCACCATTTCCGAATTTGGCCGTTCTGGTGCAGTCTTTAGCCACCGACTCCTATGTAAATACATACATTACCCACCGGCTCTCAGTGCCCAGCGGCCACAGAACTGACCATGGCGGTGGTCATACTTGAGACGCGGCAGAGGGTACTAACAATCTCTTTGGCTGCGGACAGACAGCCAACGGAAACTCAATCTGGCAACGTTTAACGCTGTCACCTTATCCAGTGAAGGTAGACTTCTCTTCTACGAACTAGCGTGTATTAAAGGGGATATATGTCATAAGGCTTAGCGTGGTTTGGATTATAGGTGAAGCAAATGGTTGTTAAAGAGAAAGAAAGTATTGTAGTTAACAGTGACAATTAGGAGTGTGATTTCTGACCATTAAGAACATTACTGACAACATGCTAAGGTAGGCGAAGGTAGGCGAAGATAGGCAATTATGTTAAGGTAGGCAAGAAAAAGGCAGGTAAACAGGCAGGGTGGGGGAATGCGACGTGCAATCAAGGGATAGCTGGGCGATTGATTAGTACAGTTCTCAGAAATAAAAAAAATATGAGTCATAGATATTCTCTTAAGCAAAACGGAGGATCGCAATTGTACTTAGTACAGCCCAAATGGCGGTAGAGCCCGCAAAATTAAATCGACTTGGTATTGTGCACGAACCCTGGAGTAGTGCAGAATGTGGAGGTGCAGGAATGGAGAGATGCAACCTCAGGATGGTAAGGTCTCGAGTTAGCCTAGGTTTATACAGAGAACGGAGGAGACAAGACGGAGGAGAGCTCACTAAAGAACTAACGAGGAGAGGGAAAGGGAAAGATTTCGGATCTCGCAAGAAAACAGATATTTCTCTTTAACGGAGGACGACGACCTCACTTTTCATTAGATGAATGATAACATCTCAAATATGATCACGGAGTGCACAATAGAAGTACGGGATACGGTGAGCTAGACACAATACTGGCAAGCCCTCTCTAAGGAGGCGAAAAGCCCGAGTAACAAAAAAACGCCAAGTTATGAAATCATTTAATCCTATTGAGCGTGCACAACTGTCAAAGCTGATCAATAAACGGTATGCAAGCAAAATAAGGATGATATGCAGGGGATCGAGTTGGCAGTAAGAGGGAAGGCGGCCTAAGAGTAGTGAGAGAAAATTAGTCACCGGGAAAAATCAAATTTTGCGGCTTTAGTCAGAAGAAGGGCACTCTCATAACAAATATACATTATTAAAACAACTGAGGAATTCTACAAAGAGTTTGAAATCGCGTCTGCAACAAGAAAGTAAGTAAAGAAAGTTTTACGTGAAATATACCGAAAAATGAGAAGTGCTTGTCCGGATCAGTTAACTGCAGATTTATTTCTTAACTAAATTGGGGGGGACAACGTAGTTGAAAGGCTTTGCTCTCTGTATAAATAATATCTCGTGACTTCCAGCTTACCGGAATCTTGGAAGAACGCCAAATTGACCTTTGTTCATAAGAAAAGGGACGTCAGGGAATTTAAAAATTAGAAAGCTGGATGTGCGTTCGTCCCTTTCTTTATGCGGCAGTTGACAGTACTAAACTAATCGTTAATAAAATTAAATCAATCATAGACTTCAGTCAACTAAAGGACCATACTATCTTTACAAAAGGCAACTCAACCACATATCATGCTCACACCATCAATCAGGGGATAACGAAAAGAGAAAAATATATGAAGGAAGGCGCTGCACTAAAGGGTGTGCATAAATTACAGTATTTCAGTGCACATGTCTCCGAAAGTGGCGCTGGCCATCGATGCACCCTTCACAAAATTAGTCACTGGAAAATTTCTCTTTCTCACGCGAATACGCGTTGCCATATCCCTTCAAAGTGCGCGAGCGGAATACGCTCCCTGTGCAAGAGTTGCTCTTTTTACGATTGTTTCTGGAAATGTCCGCACACGAAACGGCACTGTATCACGCCTGGCAACTGTGCCTTTCGAAGTAGGTATAGGACCTAGTCAAGAAAGGCGTATTTGTTTTTTTTTCTTTGCGTTAACGAAGAAGAAAAAAAAAAAGATTTTCAAAATGGTAATCGCGGTTTAATCGTCCGAAAAAACTTCGGGCCATGAAAGAACACCCACTAATGTGAGATAACCTGGTTTACCTGTTTCTTACTTTGTTCGTCTAGCCGCAAAACAAGCCTAGGAAGTAACGCGCCCACAGTGCGTGTGAAAGGAATGGGCCTTCGCATTCAAACGCTGTATGCCTTAGTATATGCGCGAGCATTACTTCTCCCGTTAAGCGAAATGCCGGCGGCGTTCGTGTCCAAGGTTAGAAAAGTACCTAATCAGCAGCCGCACTCTAAAAAATATGACAGGAAAAATAGTTTACGTCATGGAGCGGCCTTATGAAGCTATGATACACACAGCAAGCCGACCATCTACGATGAACCCAGGGCCATCCGCAACCTCGGCGACCAACACTTCTGAAAGCACTGAACATATATGTAGTCCGTCTTTTTATACTAGCCATTGGCCGAACTCCACGTGGCGCAGGTTTTCCCGATATTCGTATCGATATTGTGACGCTACCGTTTGCTCCACAGGTTATGCGATTTCTAGTTGCATACAGCATACATGTGCAAGTCAAGTTGGAGTGTAGCTCCCGACAGGGATCCTAACAAGCCACATATGTACAGTCAAGAAAAATATGAGAGGTAACAAATGTTTCGCACAAAATTGCGAATATTCTCAGTATTTCTTGATTAAATATCAAAACGACCTTTAGATGACATGCAGGGAAAAGTTTAGTTAGAAAACTGAAAAAAAGAAAAGAAACCTGTGCTTGTCATATATAATTAATAAATAAATGAGTGCTAAAATTTTATTCCCTCTCATATTGTTCAAAACTGTACGTCAAATTGCATGCGTTCAAACCCAGGTTTAGGCGAATACGGACTCCAGGTGGATCGTGAAACATGCCAGTTTACGTGGAATTATGCACGAACACCGAATACAATGTAAGCAGAAAAAACGTAAATACACACATAACGAAAACACTTATCCCGCGGAATAATAGTGATCGCATTCATACACGTAAGCACTCTTTTGTCTCTGCCAAAACTTAAAAATTACGAATCTGAATGTGTCTGAAATTTCCCGGCCTTGCTTTAATCTTATTAATTTCCAATTACCTCTTCTGGCATTTCACAGCAGAATGGTACAGATTAGTGTATTTTATTTTATTTATTTGCAATACTGCCAGTCTCTAGTTGAGACCATAGCAAGTGGGCATTACATTCGAATAATATCGACAAAATCAACTTGAACAGGTGGCCAAATATATATAGAGTGTGATCGCACATTAGCATCCTTAATTAAAATTAAAGTATGTGCTAATTAGTCCTTAACAATTAACTTCACGGAACAAAACAATATTGCAGGCGAGGGCACGCGGCTTTCAGGAGCCCGCGGTGTCACTGGACAAAGACTGTCGCATATCAGGGCTTGTGACAGCAAACTGCTTTGACAATGCTTCCGAAGTGAATCAAATGCTCTCTTTGTTTTTCTGGCCAGCCCATAGCCCAATTATTCTCAAGCATTATTGTTATGGACGAAGTTAGAATTATTACTTTAGAAATAAGATTTCGTTCATTATTTTATTAATTTACAAAATTCTGCAGCCCTAGAACCAAGCAGGGTGGCCAAGGGAACAAGATCAGAAAACGTACGCAAAAAAAGAAATACAAGCGTAATTGCCATTAAAACGAGTAAAACTTTACTGATAAAACTGGGTCAAATTCAGCTGCACATTAAGAATAGCCAAACACACCATCTAGTTGCTGATATGAACAACGCTTCTATAAGCTTCGACTATTTCTAGACTTGTGGAGAGCGTCTGACTCTGCAAGTAACAATGTCAGTTCAGTTCAGTCGTTCAGTCGTGTCCGACTCTTTGTGACCCTATAGATCATATCACGTCACGCTTTCCGGTCTCTCACTATCTTCCTAACATCACATAACTTCATCTGCAGCGCCTCGAGAATGCGATCTAACCATCGCGATCGCTGCCTACCCCTTCTACGGTGACCCTAAACCTTTCCCAACATCAAATCTTCCTCCAGCGACTCCTCTCTTCTCATCAGATGCCCTAAGTAGCTGAGCTTTAACTTTAGAATTTTACCCTCCAATGAGCAGTCAGGGTTTATGGTCGACAATATTGACTGATCTGATGTTCTGACCGTCCAAGGAACTCTCAAGAGTCTCCGCCAGCACCACAATTCAAACGCGTCAATTTTTCGGCGGTCAGCCTTTTTCACAGTCCAACTCTCGCATCCATACATCACAACTGGAAAGACCATAGCACGGGTTATACGGATCTTGGTTGGTAAACTAATGTCTCTGCTCTTTAATAGGCGGTCAAGGCTAATCATTGCTCTCTTTCCCAGAAGCAGGCGTCTCCTAATTTCATGGCTGCAGTCTCCTTCCGAGGTAATCTTGGAGCCCAAGAACAGAAAATCTGTCACAGCTTCCACTTCTTGTCCATTGATGCTCCAGGACTTGATAGGGCAAGACGCCATGATCTTTGTCTTTTTAATGTTCAGTTTAAGCCTGAACTTCTCACTCTTTTCTTGTACGCGCATCAGAAGCCTCTTGAGTTCCACTTCACTTTCTGCCATTAAAGTGGTACCCTTAGTTAAATGAAATAAGTCCGGGATCTGCAGAATTCATTTAGAATTATTAAAAAAAGCTATCTAAGAGATATCATTGTTAGTATGAATGGCTATACATCCCCGCTTCTTCCAATTAAAAAAGGAGAACGTCAAGGATGTATTCCTGGACCTTTGTTGTTATAACAAACATAAAGGATTTATGTCGCATTCCTGACCTCAGTTGGATTATGTAGGCAGATGGCCCCAACCAGTCTTCCTTTAGCCATTCACACACGAAAATTGAACACGCTGTCAATAACTATGTGTCCCACCTGTCTGGTTGCTTGAACATAAATAAGCTGCAGTTGAATGTTGACAAAACAAAATACGTATTGTTCATGTCAGTAATAAGCATAGGGATACTGGCATAGAAATGTTTTTGATGACAAAAATAGCCCAAGTCCATGTACGAAAAATCTTTGGTGTGTGGTGCCAAGAAAACTTATCCTGGAATATTCATGCGCGAACAGCGTTGTCGCTGAATTTAGCAAAACAGTTTGCTGCGTTTGTAAGATTTGTCCTCTTTTTCCTCCGTGGCTGTGAAGCGCCTTTTATTTTACTGTCTGTTCCATTCCAAACTTTCTTTACTACTTCCAGGAAAAATTACGACTAATATATTGTCTTGCAGAAGAAAGTGCTGAGAATATTTTACCATTATCACGGGCCACCGGAACGACTTCGAACAAAGCCACCCTACTTGAAATATGAAATTTTACGCGACAATACAGTTTATCGTATAAAATTGCTGCGGCATATATATGAAGAGAAACTTTCAATGCACAAACATCGAATGCATACCTACATAAACTGACCGCCGAAATTAAGAAAGAGTTATGGAGGACAATATATTGAATATCAAGGACAAGAATTTGTCAATGTTAATACCTCCAGGAGAACGTTAAGAACCCTTTTGATTAAAAGTAAGGCGGAATTCACTTTGTTTTCCCATGCTTGTATCTCTAATTTTTATATTGTGGGTCTGCACGGTCGCTTCTCTATCTTGTTATTTTATACTACTTGCGTTTTTGGTAAGCTTCTAACAATGATATTAAATAATTGTTTTGACTGTATTTCTGTAGTCATGATGTTATGGCTTCTGTGTTGGCACCTTTTTCTGAGTAGAGTGTATAATCCCCAAGAAATCATTTTTCTGGCAAATTCTCTTCTGCAAGCTGCTAATGAGCAAAAAAAAAAAAAAAGGGTTGCGCCTGGCTGTATGCATTAACTGCCGTTTCTATTTGTGTAAGGGGCAAAACTCCATCGTCAGGCATTCTACGTTTTACCTCTGTGCCGAGATCATCTTCTTCAGAAAGAAAGAAACAAGTAAATAAAATAAAATTAGTGTACCTTTATTAAATTTAATTGAATTGAAGTTTATTTGCATGATATCACATGCAATGTGTATATGACACTGGAAGCGCGAGGAAAAAGGTGTCTCAAGGACACCTTGACAAAGCCCCACGCTCCCATAGTGGCATCACGCAACAGTGGTAGAACAGCTCTGTGACAAAAAAAAAAAACAAACAAACAATAAAAATGCAACAATAAAACAGCGGCAACAGTATTAATGCATTACTGCGCAACAGGGTCAAACGGAAAGGATGAGGCGAAACTGGCAAAATAACTGAAAACATAACAAACAATTTACAGAGAGTGTGCACAACACGGCGCAGTGGTTACGACGCTCGACTACTGTTCCCAAGGACGCGGGATCGAATCGCGGCCTCGGCGGCAGCTTTTCGGTGGAGGCGAAAAGCAAGGCGTCCGTGTGCTGTGCGGTGTCAGTGCACGTTAAAGAACCCCAGGTGGTCGAAATTTCCGGAGTCCTCCACTACGGCGTCTCTCATAGCCTGAGTTGCTTTGGGACGTTAAACCCCACAAACCAACCAACCAACAAAAGAAAAAATAAACAAACAAAGTAACATATTGTTTTTAATTGTCTTTGTTGAAGAAGTTACTGATAATGGTACGTATTGATTTGAAGCTAACTGTATTAAGATTAATGTTTTGGTATGAAGCCAGTTCGGTAGCCTTGGTAATCTGTTTTCGATCATTTGTTGCCCATATGTTCTACATTTTTTTACTCACCATGGTTCGCTATGTCGAGTTTTGTGGATATGTTCACTTAATTGCAGATTGGCCAGAGTTGCTAAAAAACCAGACTCAATATTCAAATCTTGTTTCAGTGTCCTACAAATGCGATATTCATATAGCTTTGCGACTGGCATTACTGCGTATTTGATGAACAGTTCCTGGGCATGAAAGGAGGCTGGAACGTTCTCAACAATTCCTAAAAACCTTCTTGTAGCAAAAATATTTTTTGGAGGTTTCCTTGAGTTGCGGACCCCCGGACTAAATGGCAGTAGTTAATTCTAGAGGAAAATAAGGTATTGTAAATTAGCATCATAACATTTTGAGGCATTATGTAGCGATAACGGAAACGAGTCCTATTATCTGTGATAGTATACTTGCAACAGCATCAACTTGCGCGTCCCAGGAACGATTCTCTTCAAAGATGACACCTAGCGCCTTGAACTTATGCATGAGTTCGATCGGCATTGAGTTTAATAGAATTGGTTGATCGACTATAACAGTTTTATTTTTGCTTCTGAATAACATTGCTTTTGTTTTGACAGTGTTTATTTTTAAACCGTTTACACGAGCCCATTGCTTTAATTTATCCAGCGTATGGTTTGCTTTGTGAACGAGCTCCTTGCCTGTACTACCGGTTACAAACATGCTTGTATCATCTGCATAGATAATATAGTTAGTGTCGGAGCTTGTAGTCAAAATGTCATTTACATATATATGAAAGAGAAAAGGGCCCAAAATGCTGCCTTGCGGGACACCACAGGACAGAAAGGTAAGAATCTATAGCAACTATTTGGATACGATGTTGTAGGAATGAATTGATAAGAGAAGCCACGTTCCCTCGAAAATAGTAACGCTCAAGTTTTTGTATCAAAAGTTTATCGTCTAGATGGTCATACGCCTTTGAGAAATCTACAAACACCCCCAGAACTATCTGACCCCTTTCTATTACTGCTAGGATGAGCTCTTTTTGTGCTAGCAAAGCAAATTCTGTTCCATATCCTTTGCGGAAGCCAAACTGAGATAAAGTTAATATATTATGCTTCCGTTCAAATTCTGTAGATCTACTCATAACGACCTTTTCGAAAGCTTTTGACATAACAGGGAGTATAGATACGGGGCGGTAGTTATTCATGTCATTTTTATCGCCTTTCTTGTGAAGTAGAGTAACACGAGCAACCTGAATTTCGCTTGGAAAAACTGCCTGGTTTAGACAAAGGTTACAAATGTGGGCTACGATGGTGCAAGAAGATCTGACACAAACTTAATTGACTCTATTTGCATGCCGTTATTATCCTTAGCGATACTATTGTTGAGACTTTGTATAATGCAGTTTACTTAATGTTCATTTACTGGTTTCAGAATTGATATTCAAAAACTGTATCCAAGTTTGTGGAGACGCTCTTTTCACACTTTTGTGCTTTTATATTGCCATTCGTGTTTTCTTCTCATTTTTTCTTCTAATTTGTTTTTCTGGGCAAAAGTAATTTTAGAAACCTTCTGTAAAGGGTAACCTCTAGATGACGCTTATCATGAAGACATCAGGTGATCAAAGCTATTCGTTGAAGTAACGATTACTTACAGGCGTTTTATGCAATCGTTCATTTTAATTAAATCAATAAAGATTTGACCTTACGGAAGAAGTTTTAACTGCCAGGCGTACAAACTATCAGCACAATCGCGTACAAATTAAACAAAATTAGTATACAGCATAAGCCCATGACACCCGTCCAGGGCCAAAAGAATGTTAGTTTTCGTTCCATTGATTCGTTGGGCTCAGCGTGCCACACACTAAGAGATAATGGTAAAACATTAGGTGATCATAAGCAGCCCTCATGAGCACTACGGCTGGTTAGTGTTATCGAATATTGAAGTTAACTTTCTGTAAAACTGCGCGGTTCTTCGTTGACAGGCCAGAAAAGTGGTCATAAACTTGCATATGTCAGCCCGCAAGCCGGCAGTATTAGTCAGAATAAAACCACGCTTCCCACAACGAAAAAGTATATAGCCAAAGTATATCAATAGGATATTTTCAATTTGTCTGTGGGTTTTCTGACCCAGTTCTGCGTTTCTCGCGTGAGAAATATGGGGACAAGAACATGCAGTTTTCGGGAGAATGAGTCGGGGCGAAATCCGTAGGTGGCGGATGCCAGTAAGACTAATTCCATTAAAATTTTGCGTGCGGCACCCTGCGAATGCCGTTAAAATTCAAGGCAGTAAGCGCTTACTGGATATAAATTCTCTTACGAGGAACGCAGGGTACGCGCATGTTGAGGATGAAACTGGCTGAAGTCAGTTTAATACAGCTCTGGCTAGGGAGCCTACATATGTTGTGCCGCGGCGCAACAGGTAGGTTCCCTAGCTCTTGCTTTAGCTCTGGCTAGTGTTCCTGCTATACTTTGTGGCACGGGCAGAGCCCTTATTCTTCTTTCCTTTTGCATGCCTCAGCATAACATATGTATATGCTTCCTAGGGAGCATATACAGGAACACTAGCTGGATGGATGGATGGATGGATGGATGGATGGATGGATGGATGGATGGATGGATGGATGGATGGATGGATGGATGGATGGATGGATGGATGGATGGATGGATGGA
>JAJIZL010030227.1:52938-73596 GCA_023969395.1 Amblyomma maculatum
TGGATGGATGGATGGAATATAGGAGTGTCCCTTTTGAAACGGGGTGGCAGCAGTAGCTATCATGCTCATTTTTCTCCCTATATCTTATTGATTTAGATTGGTTAACTAAACCATCATTCTATTTCTTAAATTTTTTGTTTCTACATTACTAACATTATGTCACTTCTCTGTTTTTAAGCCACCAATCTTCCAGTCGTTTTTTGCTAGTTTCCACCGCCGGTTTATTCACCCGGCCACTGTTATCTCTAAACCCCAGAGCCTCAGGAACAGTTACTGCGCCTGCATCAACTTCCGGGTGGATACCATTACATTCGAATATAATATGGTCAATTGTTTCACTGGAGTTACCACATACAGCACATGCGTCATCTTCATTGTTAAATTTCTTTTTGTAGCTGCGTGTTCTAAGGCACCCTGATCTAGCTTCAAAAAGAAGGGCACTGCCTCTTGAGTTATCAAAGAAATCTTCCTTCCTGATCTGCATTTTCCATTTTCGGTATAATTCCACACTCTGTTTCTTCTCCATCGAATTTATCCAATTTTTACCTTCTGTGTTTTTCACCTGTTGCTTAATGCTTTTTATTTCTCCGTCCTTGTGACTCGCATACTTACTAGTTAGTTTCTTAGTTATTTTCCTCCGTTGTGAGTCAACGCTTTTTAAGTACAGGTATTTAAATACTTCAGCTGCCCATCTGTTACTGTCCAATTTCCTCAGGCGTTCATCATATATTTTACTCTGAGCTTCCCGTACTTCGAAAGATGCCCAGCCCATATCTCCCTGTACAGCCTCATTTGCGGTTTTGCCGTTGGAACCTATTGCTAATCGTCCAACGGCTCTCTGATTTATTTCTAATGTCGATTGTACCTCTGATTTTAGGCACAAAACCGCATTTCCGAAAGTAAGTCCGGGCACCGTAATTCCTTTCCAAATACCCCTCAAAACCTCATACCTGTTGTATCCCCACAATGCCCTATGCTTCATTATCCCGGCATTCCTTCGTCCTTTGGCCTTAAGGGATTGCTTATGCTTTCCAATGTATGCGAATCCTTCGTTTACCCATACCCATAGCTCTGGCGGGCTTTCGGCGCCCTCTAGTGTACGTTTTTTGAACAAAGAAGCCGACGGCGGGTAATTCGAATCGCGCACGTTGTAGTTCCGATCCCTTCTACTATACGCCTTTCAAATTTCCCCTTTTTGAACGGAGCCACGAAGAATTTTCCACTTTGTATTTTTGACAATTGCAGGCGGATGTCGTTAGGTGTTTCACCCCATTGCGCAATCAATATGTGGCAGTGAAAACACTAAATTCAGTGATTAGCAGCGAAAAATAAAAATTCCAAAGTTCAGAAAATAGCGGGTAGAGGAAGAAATGAGGAGCCCGGATATTTACGACGTATTGCTGCCGGTGGTCCTAAGCTACATAGCTTTCTTGCTAAGGGAAACTGAAGACAGTGGGCACTCAGACCCTAACTTCTGACTGAACCGCAACAAGTACTAAGCTTGTTAGCCGCCGCAAGCCGACTCTCTGAAGTTGAGATACGCCATCGTTACCACATTGGTATACACCTGTTACAAACAGCTCAGCAGCTCGTAGCTTTCGTCCGCGCTGCTTGTTGACGTCATTGTGCTAGCATGCGTGCGTTTTCAAGCGCTCGCAGAGGCCAAATATCAAGCATAAAATCGATCGGATTCCCATGCACACCGAGAAAACGTGGGAATGCGGTTAGTATCGCTAATGCACTAAATCGCATGCGCCCCTCTATCTGGCAGTTGGCCAGCCGGCCCACTGATCGCCGGCGAGTTGCGCGACGTCACGAGACCTCATGGCACAGTTGACAGCAACTGCGGTCCAACTAGAGTAGCTCCTTTGAGATGGGAATGGAATTCTCAGGACCCTTGGAATCCGTGTCAGGCATATGTTTCTACTAAGGCGCATTCGTATGACAGGATTAAAGCGGGGCTTCGTGTCTATATCGCGTTTTCTTTCATATGATGCGGCAGCTTACGAAGGGTGTATGCTTATGAGTGTATGTGAGATAACAAAGGCATAAATTAAGGGGTAAGCGAGTAGCAAATTGCATGTGCAAGGACGAGGCTGTACAGACGTTAGCCATAAACGCTGTCGCGTTCATGGCTTAAAGGCGGAGCTTAGGTGGACCTCCCTCATCCTCAATTTTTTTTTTTTTTGCACCTATCAATGCTAAATACTGAGAAGCCCCATCAGAAACGAGGTAAACGTGGCGTACGTCCGTCTGGCGTCATGCAACCACCTGTCTACAGTCACCTTCCCCATTCGAATCAACCAAATTGAAATGCATTAGAAGCGCTACTGGGAGCTTGGAAAACGTGGCGTCTCTCCAAAAGGGGCCGCATGCTGAAGAAGGGACGAAACGCCACGTCACGCTATAAGCTGGCGCTATGCAAAACGGCACCACCGCTCAAAGCGGACGAGGCGTCATAAAAGCACTTTCCATAAGTGGCATCACCTCTTAAAAAATGTCGCCAAAAAACTCCTTGCCAACAATGCCCTGCCACAGGCAGTCATCAAGCGGGAGACACTACTCTGAACTGAGAAAAGTATATATAGAAAAAGAATATAAAAGTGTATAGTCCCCCCCCCCCCCCCCTCCCCAGTAAGCTCTTTGTTGTGCAAATAGAAGTGCACAGACTATTAGACAGCCCAAGAAAACATTAATCGCACACAACAGCAATACAATGCTTTCGCATAAAAAAACAAACAAATCACTTAAGGGTGATCGGTAAGTTTTTGTTCGTTTCTTTTTTGAGCTTTCTGGGGCCACCATTCCACGAGTTGTTAAGCCTGCATTTAAAGCCTAACCTTAAATTTTCACCCCGAACTAAATTGTAGCCTCATATCACCAATCCCTAAATTTAACCTAACAATGCCGATGTCAAAAATGCAACGTATTGCCGAACCTAATCTCAAAAACCAAGTTTAACAACTTAGCCTTAGACCCATATGATGTGTATTTGTCATTGTTATCAAACAAATGAAAAACAAACAAACAAACAAACATTGGGAATCAATTAAAGGAAAACATATGTGCGGTGAGATTTTGTCCGGACCGGGTCATAATTATTGAGCCTTTGTCCAATATCCTTTTCTCTATGACCAAAAATCGTTTTCTGTGACATTGTTGCGCAATTGAATGAAGGGAATGAAGGAAGCGGGCTTCACGTTGAAAGAGAGAGAGCCGAGGGGAGCTTTAGCTATGAAGCCATCTCTATTCAGATGGTTCGATGCTGCTGTTGAGAGGCTGGCTTCTTCGCGGTCCAGTTTGGCAAGAATACGCAAAACGTTCGGGCCAGAGTGGATATATATGGTAAACTACGTGCATCGTTTTACATCGGGAAATATATAAAAAGCAGTAAAGGCTGTATGAAAATGCACTAGGATTTGACACGGGTGCGGCAGGCCACTTTCGCGTCGCAAACCAAAATATCCTCTCGTTTCTGCAGCATCTTCACAGTGGAAGGAAATGGAGGAAGGGTCCAGGTTGCATTTGTTCCAACGGTTCTTCTGCCGGAGTTCGCGCTGAGTATCACCGCAGGCCTCTGTGGTGTTACAATTTCTGGACAAGACTGCCTGGCGTCTACATCATATGCCGCGGTAGACTGGGTGTCTTCCCATTTAGCGAGTATAGTCGGCGGACATCCCTTTAATACAGAAGGGTTAGTGCTCACATCGTTTCAGACATCGGAGCTTTGTTATGGGTCTGCCAGTCAAGCCCTACCACGGAGATCCGTTTCCCGCCGGACTTCACGAAGTCCATTTCTTGTTTCAGAAAGCGATCCTGCTTAGAGCGCTAATTCTACTGTTCACGTTCATCAAGGTCACATTATTCCGCAATATGTAAACAATGTCGGTCGCCATGCTTATACGGCGCGAATTCATCGTATAGCAGCATCGCGTGGCGCGTGACCTCGGATGTAAAGAAATTCTAAAAAACAAACAAACATTTGTAAAAAACAAAACAAAAGAAAAACATTGCCGGGATAGCGTTTCAAACCAGTGCCTAAAAGAACAAATCAGTTTCCCTGGCCGATGCACTATGCTATCACCGTAGACGGTCATTTTTGTTTTTGATTATTGCCAGGCTCCAATAGCCGGCCACGCCCCATGTAAAACTACAGCACATTTCCGCACTGTGTAGCCAACATCGTCGTCTTCAGCAAGTTCCAACTCAAACATACTCTCGCGCTATAAATTGAACATCACACAAGTACTGCTTGATTGTGTCAACGACTGCCTTTCATTGGTATGCATGCTGCTGAAGCTTTCAGGGGATTTAGAGGAGAACTCTGGGCCTGTTTCAGAAACTATCCTAAATGAAATACTCAAAACTCAACAAGAAATATTGGCCCCAGTTACTGTAATTCAAGAAAAACAAACATCGTCTGAGGCAGGTACAGTGAAAATGCAAACAAGACTCTATCGAAGCGAAGCTCCTGGTTGTAGAGGAATCCCAAATAAGGCTATCTAATATTGAGACTACTATGAGTGATTGCTAGGCGGAAATCGCTGCATTAGCTAAACAACTTGATGGCTTGGAAAATCAGCCCCGGCGTAACAACCTGATTGCAAGAGGTATACTGGAAGAACAAAATGAAAACAATCAAACATTGCTGAGAAAAGTAAACGACGAAGTTTTTGAGGCAAAACTCGGAGAAAAGGTAAGTACTATTGAGAGAATACACAGTCTTGGTAAGCTGTCTTCGGGAAAGCATCGCCCAGTTATCCTTAGGATTGGTGATTTTAGGGAAAAAAAAAATAAGATTATGAATAATTGCTACAAGCTTAAAGAAGGGCAAATAAGCATTTGCGAGCACTATTCTAAAAGAGTACATGATATACGGAAGAACCGCTGGAATTCCACTGTAGACGAAAGGAAAAACGGGGCCAAGGTTGAGATGGTATTCGATAAGAACGTGAACAAAATCCTTTACGCCTGGGACGAAACTACGAAAAAAAGGTACAAATGTCATACCTCTTCTGGGAGTGGCGATTGACGCAGGAACACGTGATCAAAACCGTTCAAAGTCATAAATGTTAATGCCAGAAGCATATTAAATAAACTTGTCGAATTGGAAAGCATAATCACAGAATATGAACCAGACATAGTAGTAGTCACCGAAACGGGGCTGCATAGAGATACACACGACACTGAAGTTACTCCTCCTAACTATACAATAGTAAGAAAGGACCGAGAAGACAGAGGTGGGTGAATTGCATTAATTATCAAAGACAACATAGCATTTTCTGTACTTCCAGATGCAAATGGCGTAGAAGCGCTATGGGTCAAAATAAAACTAGATAAACAAACAGTCTTCATCGGCGGTGTTTATAGGGCCCCAAATGCTCCGGTGGACGTTTTGGTAAATCTATGAACATTTATGGACTCCTACCTGCCTCACGGTAGTAGGACGTTATTACTGGGATATTTCAACCTACCCGTCATTAACTGGTGTTCGATACCTGGAACACGAGAAGGGCTTAGTTGTAAGCAGTTACTTGATCTGGCTTATTGTCCTAATTTAGTTCAAGTTGTATCTGATTACACAAGGATTTTTTTCCTAAGAAGTTTAAGAGCACTAATAAAAGGAGTCCCTGGCTACCTAGAGACATTCTTCATCTCAAATGAAGAATTAAACGTAAACGTAAGGCTTCCTCGCACAACCCAAACCCTGAAAATAAACTATATGTATTCGCCGCAAGATCCAGGATTTAAAGAGACTTCTTAAGGTATCAAAAGACAGATTCTATAATATGGCGCTCACGAAATTGTTTCGCGAGTCGCCTGGTAAATGTTGGCGCTATATAAATCCGTCAAAGGTTCTGCACCATGCTGAGACCGAGGAGAACGCCCATAAACGTGCCGAAGATTTAAATTTATATTTTTCATCTCTTTAAATACATGATAATGGTGTACTGCCTCCTTTTAATGCTGAAACTGAAAGGCCTCCTATTACTGACTTACCAATTGATGAGCAAGGCGTTCTATATCTGCTATTACATATTGACATCAAGAAAAGCCAAGGTCCAGATCGTAGCTCTAACGAGTTTTTATATAGGTACGCTGAATGGGTATCTAAATACTTCACCAAGATATTTCAGTCTTCTTTTACTAGCGGATGCTTCCCAACTGATTGGAAGCAAGAAAGAGTTATACCAGTCCATAAAAGCGGAAATAATTCTGTTAGTAATTATCGCCCTATCCCGGTCACTAGTACAGTTTCGAAGTGGCTTGAACATGTCATATCTAAACACCGGCTCAACTACTTCGACCAGCATGATATCTTGTATTATCGCCAGCATGACTTCCGAAAGGGGCTGTCCACAACTACCCAACTGATAGAAATAGTTCATGACCTCGCAGAAACAATAAACTCACGTAGTCAAACAGACATAATATACTTTTACTTTGCGAAAGCATTTGATAAACTTTCACACCAAAAATTGTTATGTAAGGTTAATGCGGTCTCTAAAAATCAAACACTCACACGATGATTTTTCGCGTATATATCCTCTCGTGAACAGTATGTAATTGTTAGAGGTTGTCAGTCTAACATTCTTCCAGCTGTTTCATGGTGTGCCGCAGGGTAGCGTTTTAGGCCCACTCATCTTTCTCATCTTCATTAATGATTTGCAAAGTAGCATTGATGTTCCAATAAGACATTTTGCTGACGACTGCGTGATGTACAGTAACGTAAATACGATTGATGATCAGATTAAATTAAATTTAAACCTACAAAGAATAGTCAAATGGTGTAACGACTGGCAGATGGAGCTAAACTTAATAAGTCTGTGTTCATGTCAGTAAGAAGGAAAAAAAATGTTCTTGATTTCAATTATCAAATAAATGGTTACATGCTAGGAAGAGTTGATCAGTATAAATACCTAGGCATAACTTTTACACCAAACCTACGATGGAATACCCCCACATTGAAAATGTCATTCCCAAAGCTTTTAAAACGCTGTGGTACCTGCGACGCACTATGCACAGTGCTTCCCCGGATGTAAAGTGCCTGGCTTACAAAACTCTAGTCAGACCAATTATCGAATATGCTAAAGTAGTATGGGATCCTCACACAGCAACTAATTGTCACAAGCTAGATAGGATTCAGCGACTCACTGCAAGGTTTATCTGTAATCAATACCGCCATAACCATTCATCAACAGACCTCTGCCAACAAGCCCAAGTACCAATGCTAGAAAGCAGAACCAGGTATGAAAGACTAAACACTCTTTACCTCATTATCAATAATTATCTAAAAATAACTAAATCAGATTACTTTGAGATCAAAATGATGAGACATTAAGGCATCGCCATAGTAGGTTCATCCCATTGCCGTCTATAAAAAATAATTTCTTCAATTAGTTATTTTCCGCGAACTTGTAAGGACTGGAACTCTCTTCCAGATTCTGCTGTTCGATCTTCATCATTATGTGAATTTGTACGCCATTTAGAAAATTTCATCTATGGCACTAGCACAGGGCGATGAGGTAATATTGTTGCTGTGTAAGATGGCTGTTGTTCAGATTTCTGTGTGATGCATTTTTGTTTTGTTTGTGTGTGTGTATTCAGAGACGATTTTTGATTTACAATTAGTTTTCATTGCGCTCTGTATTGCTTATTTGTTCGTTTTGTATTTTCCACTCCTGTCGCAACCCCTTATGGTGGCTGACAGCATTAATAAATGAAAATGAAATGAAAATCATCATCTTCGTCAAGTTTGACCTGCGCCGCTCGTCAATTTAACCTCGGTATATACGCAATCACATGCACCATACAAGCTACTGCGGCCGGGACTGCGAGCGTAGTGTCGCGAGAATCCACCAGGCTACGGATAACAAAAGGCGGCGTGACGAAGGGTGTGGGGCCCTGCTGTACGCACGAGGCCGCACAGCGCGCCAGCCACATTTGAAGGCCGCTCCACTTTCCGGCACTCCCTGCGCACTGCCCCATAGCCCCTCTCCTCTCCTGCCGACGGGGTAACCAGCCCCCGCTCGGAAGCGAGGCGCGCGGGCGTCTCTTCACTCTTCGATGTCCCGCAGGCTGCTGCCTGGCTGCTCTCCTGACGACGACCCCTGACCCCCCGCATCTCGATGAACGTACCTTCTCAGTGAGATAAAGATGTTTCTTCCACGGCCCGCTGTGTGTGTGTGTCTTGCGTCTACCTCGGGCAGAGGAATTGCCCGCAAAATGACACCCAACTGGGGCTGAGTTAGCCCCCATGTGGACGATTTCTCTGCCGACGTAGGAGCGCACGGCAAGGTTCACGACAGGCCGGTCCTTTGTGCGATACCATTTTGACTTTAGGGTTATCGTGTGTGTGCATGAGGCGGAATGTAGTATAGTGGTTTTTGTACAGTGTTTTAATTTTGTTGTAGGTTGTGTGTCTGTGTTTTTTTTTTAGTGTCGGGGGGTTTGTGTTTGAATTTCTATTATTTTTTTTGCATATGTTAGGTTTACGAAGTGTTGTCGCCGCGATTAGCCTTTGTGACTAGCCTCCTGACGCGGGTTAGGTGGTAGTCGTGCGCGTGCAGTCGCCTCCCGGCCGGCCTTAGTTGTTGAGTGGGAATGCCGCCGAGAAAAGACGTGGCCGATAGGAGCGCCGCTTCTGATGCCCGTGCATCCGGGAGTGAGGCAGGAGACGGGGCAAAGCCCGCACAGGTTCCCGACGCAGCCGCTCTTATGCAGCACATGACCGCAATGTTTTCTGTGTTCACCCGTCAGCTCGATTCGGTGGCCAGCGCCACCCTAGCCGCAGCTGCGGCGACAGTCTCGTGTCCGCTGATAAATGTAGATGTTCGCTCCTTTTCCGGCTACACGGACATGAAGTTAGTCCACTAGTTCTTACAGGAACTCGGGGATTATCAGATGGCACTGAGTTCCCCAGACGACGTGATGCTAGCGAAGGTAATTCCCGTAGCACTTGTTGAGAGCGCGGCGCGATGGAGACGCTGCCAGCCGGCCTTCCAGTAGATGGCAGACTTCAAAGATCGCTTCCGCGCCGAGTTCTTGCCGCCCGATTACGAGCGCCGAATGCTTTAGGAGCTCGCGTTGCGCACCCAGCACCCAGAGGAGAGCCTCCTCGAGTATGTATGCACAATGCAAGAGCTCTACAAGAGGGCAGATCCCGCGGCAACCGATCTTGATCGGGTCACGCGCGCGATCAGGAAGTGCCATCCGCGTTTCAAGCAGTATTTGTGGGGACGTTATTTTGCAAACCTCGAGGCCCTAAAACAGGAAGCGAATGTAGTACCGGCGGATTTACTCGCTGAATTGCGCTACCAGCCACCCCCCAGGCCAGCCGAATCGCTAGAGCCGCGATGCGTTTGGGCCGGGGGCCAAGACTCCACGCCACGCTCCAGAGGCGCAGACGTAATGACGGTAGGGCAGGAAAAGCCAGCGGAAGGCTCCGCTATTCCTCGCGCTCTTGACCCCTACACGTTCGAGCAGAGGCGTCGATCTGGGCTCGTCAGCGACGTCCGCGTATAGGCGCAGAGAGAGGGGAAAGACGTCCCCAACCGCTTCGTGGAACGCGGAATCCCCCGACCGCGCGACAGGTGACCGATCGGCTTTGCTGGAATGGCAACAGTCTGCCACGTGGCACGCGAGTGGCAATCAAGGCGTACGCAGGGAAACGCGGACCGCCGGCGGCGATAATTGGTAACATCAGGCTGTCGCTGTCGATTTTACGGTAGCCACGGCGGAAAATGAGAAGGGTACTCCCACACCGCATCACCGGGCGCCGGCACCGGCCGCGCAGAGGCTTTTGTCCCCCTCGCCTGTAGAGTGCAATAAGTGTTGTCGAGCTGAAGCCCTTTTATGCTAGTGTGGTTAGCTGGTCAAAGCTACTCTGCACTCGTTGACAAGGGCTCAACGCTGTCACTGGTCGGTAACGACGTGTTCGAGGCCTGCCGTCGATGTAACATCCGTGTCAGGCCAGCCGAAACCCCTTTTAGTTTAGAAGCCGGGACGGAAAAGCGGAGGGAGCAGTGCGTCTCGCGGTGTGCTTTGACGGCAGAAAGCGGAAGCATCGCTTCGTCTACCTGCCCTGCTTAGCCATACCAGTTATTCTGGAAAGAGATTTTCTTTCGAGCGAAGGCACTGTGCTCGACATGGGGGAGAACGGCTATCGCTACAGCCTCTTCCCTCCTCATTCCCTTTGTTAGCGCACTCAGGCAGGAATACACCACCCATCGTGCTAGCATACACGCTTGTGTGGCAGACGCTCCCCCGCGACGCTGAAAGGAAGCCCATTAGAAGCAATTATCGCGTCTTTCTCAGGACACGGTTTTCAGCGCCGAAGGCTTGTGGAAACTTTACTCTCGTTTTCGGATTGCTTCACAGAGAAACCGGGCAGAACCGATGTACTTCAGCACGAGATTGAAACGGGTGATGCGCGCCCTTTCAGATGTAACCCGCGGCCGTTAAGCGCCCATAATAGACAGCTTCTCGACAGCGCCCTTGACGAGATGATAGATAACGGCGCGGTGAGACCCTCACAAAGTCCCTGGGCGTCCCCAGTGGTTCTAGCGCCAAAGAAAGATGGTTCGGTCAGGCTGTGTCTTCATTATCGAAAGCTCAACTCACTGACGCCTATGGTTGCGTACCCTTTCCAGTCGATTGAGGCTGTGACGTACGCGTTAGGGAACGCAAGGTTCTTCACAGTCCTGGATGCAAGCAGAGGGTACCTGCAGATTGAGGTGGCGGAAGGTGACATTCAGAAAACCGCATTCACCTGTCACCGCGGGCTCTTCGAATTTACTCGACTCCCGTTTGGTTTGTCTGATGCACCGAGCACGTTCATGCGATTGATGGACATCGTGCTGGGCGATGCAAGGTTCAACTACGCTATGGCATACCTCGACGACGTCGTGATATTCTCACAGCCGTTCAAAGAGCACCTCATTGAACTGCATTCTGTTCTTGAAATAATGAGACGTGCGGGTTTAACGATCAACCCAAAGGAAGTACAGTTGGCATCAAAGAGAGTTAACCTCATGGGCTTTGTGGTTGATGATGGCACTTTGAGACCGAACTATGTCAAATTGCAGGCAATTTTGAACTGCCCCCGCCAAATGGGCGTGAAAAGCTTGCAGATGTTTTTGGGAATGGTTGCTCTATGCAGGCAATTTATCCCTCATTGTTCGGATCTAGCAAGACCGTTGAACCTGCTGTTGCGTAAAGGCTCGAAATGGGTTTGGGACAAGGAACAGAACGACGCATTTGTTGCCTTGGCTCGCGCGATAGCGAATACCGCTAGTTTGCGCCTCCCCGACCTGAACAAGCAATTTTTCTTACAGACAGATGCTAGTGATGCCGGTGTAGGAGCTGTTTTGTTGCAGGAACACGAGGGCAAGCTGCGCCCTGTCGTGTTCGCTGGCCGCACGCTCACATCGGCGGAGCGGAATTACTCCGTGACCGAAAGGGAATGCCTGGCGATAATGTTCGCGTTGTAAAAGTTCGACATTCACCTAGACGGAGCAGTTTTCACCGTGTAGACAGATCACCAGGCACTTTCGGGGTTAAAGAGGCTGAAAAACCCCGCAGGCAGACTCGCGAGATGGGCGCTGACGTTGCAACGTTAGGCGTGCGTACGCCTTTGAGTACCGCCGGGGCAGCATGAATAAAATGGCCGATGCTTAATCGCGCACAGTGGAAGCCTGACAGAAGCGCATCAGAGGCGCAGTCGAGTATTGCTGAAAGCGGCGTCGCCGCTATTGGAGAGGAGGAGAGCGCGGACGCGAGTGTCGCGCCCTGCTTATTTAAGGAGAGAAAGGAGGCAGACAGAGGTGCCGCGATGTGCTTCGAGAGAGAGAAAACGCAGCAGCTGGTGGCAGCGACTGCTCGATGTGAGGAGTGACATACCCCACACACTGATGGATGTTGCCCAATCTGACCTAGGACAACTGGAGATCTGTGCCGTGTGCGTCCGAATGGCTGACACAGACACTACCGTCGCTTCAGTATATGTCCTTCCAGGAGTTCCCTGGGACCCCTCCTGCCTTGTTGCCCTCCATTCCCGCCTTGGTAAGGATGTCCTTATCTGCGGTGATTCCAACTCCCACCACAGGGCACGGGGCCACCAGTCCAGCACCATCCGAGGCGAAAAGCTCTTGGACGCAATCAACGCTGCTGGCCTGCACTTCCTACAGCCCACCTCCCCTACCTTCATTCGGCCAGGACGGTCTTCTTTGATCGACCTGGCTCTCCTCTCTGATACCTGCCACTATTGTGGGCCAGAGCACCTGACTCTCTGGGCTGTGATCATTTTCCCATTTTCCTTAAGCCCTCTTTGAAGGGTCGGAGGACGGAAAAGCTCTACCCGATTACTAAATGGGCCGAGTTCAGAGAACTAGTTAAAGACATTCCACTTGCAGGTGATTTCCTGGATCTCCTTGGATGTTGTGCCAAGAACTCCACAATCACCTGTGCAGTCCCACTCCATGCACCAGTCCCGGACCTACGTCTACTCGGACGTGGGGCGTCCAGACGACCGGTCAAGCGAGTGGCCGAACGCACTTACCAACCCGAACATTGGAAGGCCTACTGCAGGATTGATGCTTGCTGCCGTCGTCAGGCCAATCGTCGTTCCCGGGAGAGCTGGGCCAGCATTTGCCGGTCCATACAGTCAGCCAGACAGTCCTCTGCTGCCTGGCGCATCCTAAAATCCCTCTTGCAGGTTGCCTCCAATTGTCAACCTGTCATGGGAGCAGCCTCTCAAGAGGCATTTCCGTTCAAGACTTGGCAGAGCAACTTGCCGACTTCCTTGCCAAATCAGTCACCCCCTTTCCGTCAGCTGCACTTCCAGTGGAAAATCCCTCTGCACCCCTCCGGGTTACCCCTTCACCACAAGTAGCTTTGGCACAGACCATCTCTGCCCACTGCAAAGATCCCGTTGCCCCTCATAAACTTCAGCGTGCTCTCAACCGCTCGAAGAAGAAATCAGCTCCTGGCGCTGACGGACTTACACTCCTGATGCTCGGTAATCTGGACGCTCCGGAGAAGACTCGCCTCCTCGCCATCTTCAACGACACAAGGAAGAGCGGCATACTACCGGACACCTGGAGGAATGCCATCGTTGTCCCCCTCCTTAAGCCCCGTAAGCCTGCTAAACAACTATCTTCCTACCGCCCTGTATCTCTCACCTTTGCAGCCTGCAAGACTATGGAGTTCATTGCCCTGGAGCGACTCACATGGATCGCTAGAGCAACCAACTTCCTTCCGGAGATGCAGACAGGATTTCGGAAGACCGCTGTACTGCAGACTCTATATGTTTACAGTGCTTCCTCACTGAACACAGTGCCTGCAGCTAATTTGTGAAAACAATCACCATGCCCTCGCTGAGGAGCTATGCAAGATATACGTAAGTTGCTGCACCAACTGACAGCGAGATGGGCCGGAAATTTCGACTCAAGCGATGTTTAAGGCTATAGCACGAACCTCTCTGAAGGAAGGTTCTCTGTCTTCTTTATGTGACCATGGAATTAACGTACCTAGCTGGCTCGCTGAAGCTCGGCTGCAGTTGCGCTCAGAAGCGTTTCACAACTTCGCAATTCTAAATGTATTTTTGTAACTTATGACACTTGACATCCTTGATGTTTCATGGAAATGTGCTGAATATTACATTCTTGTGCTCGCAGGTAAGAATTAGTTCCACAACTGGAACACTTGATGCGCGTTCTTCCAATGAAAATTACAAACCAGCAAAATTATATGGGTTCGCGAGCGGCAAAGGAAAATAGGAATAAAAAGCTTTCGGCGCATATACGCAACCTTGAGGCAGACCGGCATTATGAAGCGCGCTTCCTTTGACCGGTTGTGCACAATGAGGAGAGCCATGACGGATAGCGTTCTGGCGTTCAAAGTCTAAGATCTAAAACTAAGTCGGAGATCCCTGGATATCATCTAGATTTTACCTAAAAAACCTCTTCCTATTTCCAACGTAACATTTTTCAGAGAATGAGACTAAACAGGTTGGCTATAAGTTGCACTTTCAGAGAGGTTGCTCACAGTAGGACCACACTTTTTATTGGATAGCGCTGGCAGCTTAGAAACAGGTTGACATCAATTTTGTGAGTACAAGCTGTATGCATGAAGGAGCAAACGATGGGAAATTAACACGCACGGAATTCGCGACATGTGATTTGAAGGGTTATGAATCAGGCTACCGTGGCCACTGAACAGCTTCGAATTGTTCACAGCCGGGTGACGTTTTCATGTGACAAACAACTTGACCCGAATGAAACATCACGGTAATGCGAGCACTCCGAATCGAGTGGCCTTGAACTACCGTCACATTAAGTTTTGAAGTGTACACTTCAGTATAGTACATCCTTGCCGAGCGGCGCTAAGTGCTGACAGGCCCACACTAGACATGACAGTATACACGAATTCGTGTTGCTAAATTGTGTGAAACGGAGCTCTTATATTCTTAAAATAACAGGCTCTTACCACGCCGACGCGTCACTCAAAGCGCAGCCAGGCGCAGCTTTCCGCGCGCGGCTCTCCCCAAATGGTGGCGCCGAGGCGGGGGCGACGGGAAGTAGGCGCCTCCCGCCGGTTTCAGGCGACGCAGCAGGCCGCACCTAGTGCGCTTCCATCGAGCGGCCGGGCCATTTGAAACCTTACAAAAATTTTATAAAGTAGATCAATCGTTTCTTTTTTCAAATGGTACATAAGCTAACAGACTGAGGCGCTTGCCCACATTTGAGTCTTGAGCCGCCCATATCGCAGGAAGTATAAAGACAATAGCATTGCATGTGTTGTGAGAAATGCTGGTTTGATAACTTTGTAAAGATTTTTATGACGTTGCATTGTTATTTGGGTGGGGACAAATTAGCTTCTAAGTGTCGCTCTTCGGTCCAGCTCAGGATGGGTTGCAGTAAGGCGTACCATACTCAGTCAGATCAAGAACTCCGACAGGCCATTTGGTACCACGTCCTTATGGAGTATGGCGCATCATGTTCTTTTGGGGGTCGGCATTATTTCAGTGCAGCGACTGCGTGCGTCGGTCTAGCACTACCCCATGGACGCTGACATCTGTGTCATCTCCATTAATCTTTGTTCTGGCACACGCATAGCTAACGTTTACACGCCGAACAAAGGATGTGATCATGGTGACTTCTTCAAGCAAGTTAACTCTCAGCTGGCAGGTCCGTTCAAGGTTGTTCTTGTCGGCAACTTCACCTCTGTCCTCGACATGGCTGATCGCCTCTCTGATAGCAGTACTTCACCGAAGGACAGGGGCAGGCGAGGTGAAGGCGCAGACACTTAGGGAGGTAGTGGAGGAGCTGGATTTGGTGATTTGGTGGACGCGTGATAGGTGCTTCAACCAGGACAGCCAGGAATGACCAGGACCAGAAGGTGTTTTCAGAGAAGGCTAAACCGCTTTTGTGTCTCTCCGACGTTGGCTCTCAGCATGCGCTCCATGTGTTATTTTCGTTCAGCACTGAGAGAAACTTAATGCGTTATTCTGCGTTTTGCTGACAGAATTGGGGTCTATAGAAGGATGGGGATTTGGCTCCGCAACTTGCGGTTTCTAGATGGTAAGGAAATTGAGGAGGAAGTCTCCGCTCTTATTCTGATCTTCCTAAATTTCAGATTTAGACGGCGTTAGATGGGAGGACATTACAGCTGAAGACCGTGATTGTTTCAAGGCGGCAGGCAGGCGTGTGACAGGCATCTGTGAAGCGCAGAGAAAACCTACGAAGCAGCTTAGCACGCATGGAGACTTCCCTCTCTTATATAGAGAAGACCCGTATCACGGGCTCTATCGTCTAAACGCCTGAAGGCGTTTTAGAAAGAGCAAGGCAGTTTCAATTCAATTTCTATCAGGCTCCCCCTACCACAGCTATCAGGAGCTACACTAGATGAGAACGAACTTAACGCAGCGCTCAAGTCATGATATAGAAATCTCAGCTCAATGTGCACACGGTCTGACTACTGAGTTTTATGCCAAGTTCTGGACGCCTTTTACTAGGAGGCCATTTACCAATTTAGAGATCAGACTCCCGAATGAGGGGACTCTGAGACTCTCAGAGGGAACGACTTATTACACTTCTTTGCAAGGATGACTAAAGATGCACTAACCTGTGAGCCTGGTGCTTCATCACTCTTCTGAACATTGGCTACAAACTCGTAGCCAAGTGCTTTAATTTTCACGTGACTCTGTTTCTCTGACATAATAGGGGCGTATAGGCCTGTTCCGGGTCGTTCTACCCAGCTTCATGGTTTTTCCCCGTAGGATCTTTTCCTTTGAGCTCAAAATAGAAATTCATCTGGTATTCTTTGCTCCTTTGACCAGGAAAATGCTTTTGGCATTATTAGCCATGCGTACACCTATTCCATGTCCTGTAGGAAATTGTTACGGCTCGGACATCCCGCTCATAATCACATCTATTTAGTATTCCAGCACAGTTCACTCAGCATGCCAGGTCGGACTTCATCTGTAAGTGGACCGTAGAGGCCAGCAGGAGTACCACCAACCACCTGCCTTTTATTTGGTCCTGTTGGAGCCCCTTCTGCAGATGCTTTCTTTTGATGGTAGGGTTATTATTTTTCCATTGCCACCAGCTTCGCCACTAGCTTCCATCTTCGCTATGCGGATACCCGACCATTGCCGTTCCGTAAGAGTCATTCTCTTCCTTATAGAAATCATTGAGGTTTACTGCAGGACAAGTAGGTTAAGGTTCTATTAACTCTAACCTACTGTTAAAAAAGGGTAAGTGCCGCGTTGTGGTTAGGTTACGCAGCATCAAGTCCACAGTCTGCTGTCTCCCCGTGAAGTCCGCCTCACAGGATTCTATTTCAATTACGAAGGTATATCAAGCATCAATTGCGCTATTACTCAAGCAAATATCGGTACCTGGTCAGAGACTATTAGAAACTCACTTGCCGTCTTACAGTCGGGCCACTATTACGAAGTCTCACTTTTGTTGCCAGCGTAACTCCTCTCTCGGCACTGATGAAGCTCCGATTGGAACGAACCCTCCTTCGCTCCCTGTATGTTGGAGTACGGACACAGTCGCAAGGCCTGTGGTAAACCTGCCTGGAGATAGGGGCAGCCTTGGTATTATCGACCTGGGCATTACAGCATCAGGTGCACCCAAATGGCGCTGAGCACAGACATGCTTCTTACTCGCAGTGTGAATCTGTCTAACATCGTATTTTCTGAGAACACGACTCTGCCCATTCGCTTAGAGCACGTACTTTCATTGGTTGCCATGGTCAGGCTGTCCATCATGCTCAGACAGCCCGCTTCCTTGAGCCTGTGGGGGACGCGCGGAAGAAGAGTCATGACCGGCAGAAGCCGGAGTACAAGAGGCAATGCTACGGCACCGGCTGGCCGACAGATCGAAGTTGCGTGGGGGGTCTATGCTCCGAGCCGCTCTCGCTAGTCGGACATTTGAGACGTCCCCCGGTTGCCTAGAGTGCGGGTCTCCACGAGCTCCCACGAGAGGTCGAAAACACATTCTGTCTACGGTTCCCCGCTTCCGCGCTCTTCCTTGGTTTTCCGTTCGCTTGGAAAATAAAACAGCTTTAAACCTCCGTTTTGTGTAGACGTTATTTTTTCTGGCTCACATTGGCACCATGCTCGCTACAAACTGGTGACGCGGACACATCGAGTGGCCATACCAGATCACAAATAGCAGACCACGCCGAGCCCACCTTCCGTCATGGCCGCAGATCTGAGGATTCCGAATTTTTGGCTGAAGAATTCGCGAGAGTGGTTTAGTCAAGTCGAAGCTTGTTTCCAGCTCCAGCGAACCCCGTCGCATTGTACAAAATATTTGCACGTGGTCGCTGCACTGCTTCGTGACATTTCCGACGCCATAGACGACATGCTTTCGTCAGTCCGGCTGAAAACTCTTACGATAAGCTCAAGAACACGGTTCTGCAGCACGTTGAGACTTCTGAGCATCCCGACTCCAGCAGCTTTTTTACACAGAAGAACTTGGCAATCAACGTCCCACACAGCTCCTACACCACATGTGGCAACTCCTGGGGGACAATAATTTACAAAACAACTAGCTCCCCATCCTTCTCGAGTTGTTCCTGCAGCGACTTCCAGAGTTCATGCGAATGATACTTGCTGGTTCAGATGACGTTACTCTCGACCGGCTCACATAAATGGCCGACCGAATCGCGGACTGGAGCTCGTTAGCAGAAGTGACCATCGCCTCAGCCCGTGTTTCCGAGCAAAAAGACCGAATGTCATCCCTGGAGGCACTGGTTGACCGGCTCGCAGCTGCTATTGAGAAGCTCACCTCCTCACACGGCGATAAACACAGCTCCAGACGCAACTCTCCATCACGTGCACGTGAAGATTGCAGTGCCATGCAGCCTCACCATACTGACCATCGCCTCTGCTTATATCATTGCCGTTTCGGGGAATGAGCCACCCGCTGCACTCAACCTTACTCGTGGACGGGAAACTCACCGGCCAGTCACTAACGGCAGCGTGTGACACTGGTCAGCAGTCTAGTCGTTTTTTCTTCGTGATCGACTGAGTTACCTGCACCCGCCTTCTAGTTGACACCGGAGCCAAGTTCTCCATCGTACCTGCAACGTCCGGGGATCGCCGATGCGGTAAGGGAGCACCGCATTGCACACGTTCAATACCGCGATTGGCTTATACGGACTCCGGTCTTTGACGGTGTGCATCGGATTCAGGCGCCTATTCAGATGGGTGTTTGTAGTAGCCGAACGTCAGTTTTCCCAACCTAGGGGCAGTCATCTTGATCTTCTTCAACCTGTACGTCAGCGTTCGTGATCATCAACTGAAAGAGAACATCGCGTCGCTTGCAGTGATTGGCCTGTAGTCCTCTTCCGACATCTGCTCTTTCCACCCCACTTCAGCCTATACCAATATCTTGGCAGAATATCCCGCAGTGACGACGCCACACAACAGAGTTTCCCGTGATGCACAAGTTAACGCCCCAGGGCCGCCTGTCGCGGCCAGACCCCGACGGCTTGCTGGACGGAGGCTAGAAATTTATCGTGGAAAGCTTGAATATATGCTCCAGCTCGGCATCAAGCACCCTTCTTCCAGCAACTGGTTATTTGCGTTAAATTGGGTGCCCAAACACGATGCACGAAACACGACCGAGTCCTAAACGCGAGGACGACGCCCGATCAATACCCTCTACCGCACATCCATGACTTCAACGCTCGCCTTGGCGGAATCAAAATCCACAGCGATATTGACTTGTTGATTGCCTATTACCAAATTCCTGTCGAAACAAGTCACATCGCCAAGACGGCCATGACAACCAACACCTTTTGGCCTCGGAGTTGGTCCCCATGCCTTGCGGCTTGAAAAACGCGGCACGAACTTTCCAGTGGTTCATGGACGAAGCCACTCGCGGTCTGTTTTCTCTTTTCTCGTATCTGGACGACACCTTAGTGGCAAGCAAGACTGCGCCCGAACAAGAAAAGTTTCTCCGGCCCCTATTAGAACGCCTTGAGGAGTATGAATTGGTGCTAAAAATGCAGAAATACATCTTCAGTGTGGAGAGCTTTGACATCCTCGGTCATCGCGTGACAGCTCAGGGCATCCTGCCACCGGATTCGCGAGTCCAAGCGACCAAGCACTTTTCCGCCCTAACTTCTTTCCGCAAGTTCCGCGAATTCCTCTGTTTCATACATTTTTGCATCTGCGATTCATCCCTGCTGTGCCCAAATTCTCCAAGCGCTCACAGACCAACGCTGCGGGGAGGCAAAGAAGCCCAAGGGGTTTACTGGAATCAAGAACACGCTGACGCTTTCACAACAGCAAAGAGGCAGCGGATCGACGCAACGCTCCTGATTCACCCCCTTTAAACGCTGCATCATGTCTGATGCTGGACACTTCAACAATGTGAGTGTCCTTCAGCATAAGCTGGTTGTGCATGGCAACCAGTAGGCTTCTTCTCTAAGCGCCTCAAGCCCGCAGAAGTGCGGTACATAATATTTGGCAGAGATATGCTGGCAATTTATTGCGTCATTAAAGGAGTCATGCATGATCATCCAATATATTGCAGTATTGTAGTCTGGCAGATAATACTGTACCTTATTATTTCATTTCTGAAATTTGCGAGCCCTAGATGCATTCTTTATATCAAATGAAGGAACTGAGTTTGAAACAGCGAAGCTCCTTCCACTACCACCGACTGCGATCGCCATGTTGAGACAATTGGTCACGTCACAGACTGACTCCGCGTCTTCTGCTGCTGTACCGGAGTCGATAAGCTGTGGACGTGTTCGCGCTTGCTCAATCACCAGCATGACTCTCAATTAGTGTACTCAGCATGTTTCTGAAAACAGAACAGAGACTGTAGTGAAGCACGATTTAGTTCTAGCCCACACATCCATCTTCAATGCGATCGCTGCCATTGTCCGTGGTAGCATGGACTGCCCCCAATGCCGTAAACACCACCGCGCCGGCCGTGCCTTTCGAGCCTTCTGCAAGCCGTCCGCGTCAGCGACACGGCAGATCCCTTGCGCCTGTGTCCGAAAAGCATGCTAAAATTTTTTATTCTAATAATAATTTTAGGCTCTGGTAAAAATCAACCTACCGTTATTTATTTATTTATTTATTTATTTATTTATTTATTTATTTATTTATTTATTTATTTATTTATT
>JAJIZL010030227.1:73606-86318 GCA_023969395.1 Amblyomma maculatum
ATTTATTTATTTATTTATTTATTTATTTATTTATTTATTTATTTATTCATTCATTCAGGTTCGGGAGTGATACAATTGTAATAAACACGATGCAATTAACAACAATTACAAGAAGAAACATTAACTAAATATTAGTTATAACATCAATAGAGATAAAGAAAAACAACAGCAAAATATTCTACACATTTCCGTCACAGCGAAGTAGCTCTTGGAATTTCTTTATGCCAGTTTCTGTGGCAATGTGCAATGGCAAGTTATTCCATTCAATGATAGTGCGAGGAATGGATGAATGAGCGTAAGATGATAAATGACACTTTGCGCGTTTAACTTTGAAGGTATGATCAAGTCGTGGGAATATGACATCAGGTGACTGAAACAAATCACTGCGCTTTAGTGGATGAGGATAAAACTTGAGGAAAGTGGCCAGCAGGCATGGCGTGAGTGTCGTCTTTTCGGCTCCCAACAAGTTGGAAAAGTTGTGCCCCCGAATTTGTAACCCAAGAAAAGGGGGTTGCCAAATAAAGCACGACTCGCCGTCTACGAATTTTTCTGTCAGTGTGGTCTATGCTATTTCCTTAACGTGTGAAAAGTTTTATGTTGGCCAAACTGGCCGACGCATTAACGAGCGTTTGGGAGGCCATGCACGAAATTTATCAGATTTAAAAGACAAGTACGCACATTTGGTTGCGCACGTAATCAAGAGCAACGGATGCGGGTGCTGTTGAATGAGCCGAAGATTCTTGGAAAGAGCAAGGATAAAACGGCACGTGTTAGTCTGGAGGCTTTTCACATAAAGAAGTTTGGCACTAGGTATATCAGCACCCCCTGATTATCTCTTACTGCCTCTGAGTTTAAATTTTAGATGCTGTTATCCATTAACCGTCTTTTTTTCTGCTGTTTCCTTGCGTTCTCGATGGTCGTTTCTTCTTTCCCCTATCTTTCATCCCACCATTCTTTCCCCTTGAAACTTCACCTATATAAGCTCCCTCGTTGTTTTCAATAAAATTTAGTTGTGAGTAGCGCCTGTGTCTCGTCTTCTTTGTTGTGGTGTGTTTCGTTCGGCGCAGTTTTTCACCAGTTCAAGGTTATGGGCAAGATAGCTGATTGTTGATCTCAGCTGAAAAAGCACGTAATGCAGAACAAGGTTTATAAATATACAAGAGATCATACTGAGGCTAGCAAGTCCGCCATGGATAATGTGAAAACTGCCGCAGAAAGCTAGGTAGGATGACTATATAACACGAGCACTGACTAATAACTTTTGGTTGCTCTTGTGTGGTGCCTGTATTTGGTGCTTCGCACATGTAATGCTGTGTATGCCTTGGGCACTGCAGTAGCTGCCTGTGAAATAAAAACTGAGGTGAAAAGATGCAGTAACACAACATTTCACAGCGCATGACTACCAGCGATTGGGCTTCTGTATTCAAATCATGAATGTGGACAAGCAGGTTAATCAGCATGCTCCCACTTGAAAAAGCAGCAATATAAAAGCAATAGAGAAGGTCTTGTGAATGTGCCCCATAGAAAGGAATGCTGATTTTTTTTCTTTTTTTTTTTGACTGGGAAGAAAACGGCCACAGTTGTTTTAGGGAGTCAATTGATGCTCTATCAACGCATATTTGAAGTCCATTCCAACTAGCCTAGTTCACCATTTTAAGTGACTTTGTCAACTGCCTGTAAGGGGCATATAACTAACGGGAGTGCAGTACACAAGGTCATTTGTATGACTGAAAGAGCTGTCAGTAATGACTTAGGGGCTCTGGAAAAGATAGATTGCCGAGGCAAAGCTGAAAGAATCAAACTTCCTTATCAATTCCTTCTTACTCCCACGTAACACTTAACTGCAATCTCCTGATTCACACCCATCTGATATCTTATTTGAAAACTTGAAAATATTTCTGGGTAGAAAGGAACTTTCGCGTTTTTAAGGGTGCCTCCACTGTGTTGGATCTATTTTTTACTCCCTTTCGCTATGCCTACTTTTTGGAACATGTAAAAATTGAAAATATTCCAGCTCTAGAGGTCAAATGTGTTGCCTTCAGCGGAGACAGTTTTGCAAAATTAATGCTTGAAGAGGTCATGACACCAATTTTGGAATATAAACTTAATTGCATATTAATCCTGATGTGCCAATCAACTAAGCCTAAGAGTTCCAGCTCCATCGGAGCTGCGCATAGTTTCGCAACTAGTATTTTTCTTTATTCGTGAACAGCTTACTGAGCTGGCAACCGGCGCTGCCGGTGACGTCATAAACCGATGCCGGGTCGTCTGCTGCTTGTTCTCTGAAGAAACAGCTTCAACCACGGTTACGCGATAACCGCGGTAAGCCGATGTGGCGGATCAAAAGTCATGCCGCTATGCCGCTATTTTCTAGGTTAAAAGCGCTAACAGAGATCGAAAAGCTCGGTTAGAGGTAACCGGGGTTAGCGTTAACCCAGGTTACCGCTAACTGAGCTTTTTGACCTCTGTTAGCGCTTTTAACCTAGGAAATAGCGGCATCTTTAAACCGAATAAATAAATGTCGGCCTTTGGGAAGTTGCTTCTTATATCTGAGAGGTTAGCATACAGATTTGTTACGAAAGTTTCTGACCTATCTGGTGGTCGGTAACATATACCAAGAAGGGACTTAAGCAAAGCCATAAAATTTCTAGAGGGGACGAAATGGTTGACACGAAAGGAAGGAATGTGATTTTTTATGGCGATCATTACGCCACCACCCGTTTTATTAGTTCTGTCATTCCGGTAAATACCAAAATCGGGTGAATCAGGCAAGACTTCGTCATCAGTTATATCCGAGTGCAGCCACGTTTCTGTTAAAGTTATGATGTCAGGCTTATTATCTTCTAGATACGAGCAGAGTTCGGTGCGCTTTGGGAGGATGCTACGTATGTTAGTAAATGATATGGAAAGCGAAGGGATGCCGCCGTATGAAGGCTCTGGATGATAGTCTGCCTTGTGTACAACTGCTCTTCGTTTTTGCTATCGGGTGCATTGTTTGACAGTGTCGGAAGCAGCGTCGTACATATACACATTATTGTTCATGCGCAGTTTATCGACTATGAGTTTAAACGACCCACCCTCCGACTTTGCGAAATCTAACAGTCTTTTCTAGCCAGGCGTGTTGGGAAAGAAAAATCTTCGCGAACGACATACTGCGTGTCTTTAAACTTGCAGCCTTTATCTATGATATGTTGTTTGTCCTTGTAGTGCGCGAACTTGACAATTATCGGTCTACTTTTCTCTGGTTGGTATCGACCAAGCCGATGGGCCCTTTCAATTTGTGTTGGCTCAAGTGTACAGCCAATGTGTTCCGCACACAGCTCCAACACCTTCGTTTCTGAGCTGGACCATGTTTCGGACTGATCGTCAGGTATACCAAAGAAAGTTTAGTTTAGTTTAGTGGGGTTTAACGTCCCAAAGCAACTCAGGCTATGAGAGACGCCGTAGTGGAGGACTCCGGAAATTTCGACCACCTGGGGTTCTTTAACGTGCACTGACATCGCACAGCACATGGGCGCCTTGCTTTTCGCCTCCATCGAAAAGCTGCCGCCGAGGCCGGGATTCGATCCCGCGTAAGGGGGAACAGTAGTCGAGCGCCGTAACCACTGCGCCACCCCGGCGGGGTTATACCAAAGAAAAGCAGGTTAGAGAGGCGAAGTCTTTTTTTTTGTGTGTGTGTGTGTGTGTCGCCACATCGTTAGGTAATTACCTTCGATTGCTCGGTTAAATTTGAGGGACCTATTGTAGACAGTTCTGTAGATGAAGTAGAAATGTTTGATTTGATCGCCAAAGTAAAGAAACGACAGACATTAATTTTAATGGTGGCTTCCGTTATATATTGTGCGGTGGAATTTACATTTAGGCGACCTATAGGTGACATGAAATGTCGTCTAGCTGTCGACATTCCTTTCAGGTGAACATTTACAGCTCAATTCGATAATCCCAGCGCTGTGGTCAGAGAATTGGACACTCCCGGGCCACCTCCTGCTCGTAGTTTTTCGAAGCTGCGAGAGTCCCGAGTATTCGATTCTCACATCACCCTTCCATATGAAAAGAGCCATCAGAGTTTGGCAGCCTAGCACCAGCTGTGGCCGCCGCATTCCGGAATATTTCCCAATCTCATCTTTTATCCGACTCAGAGGCGCTGCTGTCCCCTGCTACTCTTTCGTACTCTTTAAACCCTATCTACTCCAATAGACCATCGGCTATCTGTTTGATTTACATGTCCTGCCCATGCCAATTTCCTCTCTTGAATTTCAGCTAAGATATCGTTAACTTGTCATTGTTTCCTGATGTATGCTGCTCTCCTACCGTCACAGCTCACGGCAGTATTCTCCATTAATTCTAACGTCATTCCTTGAACTAAAGTTTCCTGAACTGAAGTATGAGCCCCATAGGTGAATTCCGGTAGGATGCAACTGTCGTATTCTTTTCTTTAGAGAGTCAGGTGTAAACAAATACAGCGGTGCAATTCGATGAACGACAGTCAGTTTTGATGATTCAGCACCGTGGTGATTAGCATGGAGCACATTCAGTTCTTGCAATATTTTACAGTAGTCGTTATACCAGACAGCGTGGAGACGCGCCTCACCTAAAAACAAAAGCGTACATTTACCTTATTTTTTTAACAGATCAATTCCAGCCAGGTATTGAAACCCATTCATATTACGGCGATTTATTTTTATTTTGAAATTTGAAGCTGTGCACTTTAGCCTTTGCATGGCTTAAAATATCTATGGTCCTTTTTTCCAAATGCTAGCTAATTTGTGAAGGTTATAAGCATTACGTTTTTATTCGTGGCTTTCTATCTCTAAAATTCTGAAGTAACCCTTCTTATGCGCAGCTGCTTTTTTATTTTATACATTACGAGCATGAAGTAGTATTATGCTGTGAACTGCATATTCTTGTTCTTTTGTATTTTTCCTGAGAAATTAGAAAAACCGAGCAAGTTAAAATTGAAACAAATTTTAACTAAACAGACAATATGCACCAACAGTTTACGCCATTACTTCAGGTGTAACACCCATGCATCACTATAAAAGAATTATGTGCATCTTAGCATGCAATTACATATTTGAACTCATGGGATGCGCAGTTGGAAGTGAGGAGAAACACATGCTTTGCTAAATGAGTAGCATGCAGAGGGGGCTTCAGCAGTTCTGCTACAATTATAGGTTTCAACCTTTGTACTGATGCCCAATGTGAATCTTGTGGACCTATATCGTCTATAAACTTCACTGAAAACAAACAAAAAAAAGAAACAATTAGTGCGGATAATCTTATGCTTTCACACTGTGCTTCCAGCAGTGCAAGCCACCAGGAAAAGGACACTACACCTTCGGATCCTGGTCAGTGTGGCCCAGCATCCTCACTACTACTCCCCACCCCCCCTCCTCCTATCTTCAAGAACATAAACTCCCCAGGCGCTTCGAGTTAAGATTGTCATGTAAATAAATTAACATTAAAGAGCCAACTATGTCTTGCTTCTCTGATTGATTCACGCAAATCGGATCAAATTCTTTTCCTGCGCGCCAGCGTGCGCAGAATATAGGGAGAAATCGTGGAACATAATTTCTGATCATCAATATCTTCGAGTAACGGAATACAGATTGTTCGGGGGCGTTTTATAATTTCAGTAAATAACGTTTTATGATCCCTTTAAGGCTGGAGCATCGTCTTCTTTCCCAGCCGCGAACTGGCAATGGGATGGGGTGCAAGGGGTCAGCAATTAAACGAGATCTGCACACGCGAAGTGGTAAAGGGGACCTCTTGACTAGATTCAGATCCGCGCTCGCACTTTGATTTGCTGATCTCTCATAACGCATATCGTAGCATGACGTAGAACGATGGGGTATGCTATCATTGTGAAGTTTTGGGGGATGACACTTCGACCTGTTCCAACCTCCAACCACGCATAACGCCGTGGCGTCGCCTCGTGACTCGCCGCTCGGGAAAAAAAAAAAAAAAAAAAAAAGAAAAACCTCTTTAGCTTTGTACGGAGGCCAGCTTTCAAAGCTGGAAACAGCCGGTAAGTTCGGCATCGCGAAAGATAGTGCGGTAGATATTTCGACTGGTGGAGCGCATTTCCCCGATGCGTTGAAAGACGACGAGTTTGGGCCGAATCGAAAGGGGACGCTTAATTTATCCCTCGGTCTGCACAACTGACTCGCGATGCAGCTTTTGCTTTCCTGGATACTTCAGTGCGGGGGCATTTGAGGATTTCTCGGAAAGTGGACCGAGATGTCTGCTTTTGTGGCAGCCACTCGATTTTTGCGATAAGGTGAAAACGTCCTGGCTGATAGCCAATAGCGCATGATGCCTTTGTAGTGCAAATAATAGAATGTCACCAAAGGGCAAGACATGTATACAAAGTCGTTTCATTAGTTTGTTCTCATTTCAGAGATGTTTCGACACACTCTGCATGCTTACACAAAAGTTTTTTTTTTTTTTTTTTTTAAGTAGTCCTGATGAGACTGAGGATTTTTATACATCCTTACAGTTTGGCTTAAAACGAGTAAGTCTGCTGCATAGACGCTTCACAGCACGGAACCATTGGTAGCATGATGCCGTCGTCATTGTGCGTCTCTTGTTAAGGTGGCTGCGGGCGCGCTCGCGTCGTCTGGCAAGCCGCTTTTCGACCTCTCGCAGTTGTACGACGAAATGGCGGTGGTGCAAAAACTTGCTTTGTATAACGGCGTGTTTGTGTGTGCTTTTAGCACTGAATTCTTGCGTTAGGCTCAATTTACTCATCTCCTTCAACAGACATGACAGTAATTGAATTACAATAATGAAATTACTCTAATTTAATTAATTTTTGGCAATTTGTAATGTAATGAATTACTTTTTGGTAGTAATTTCGCAGCAAAAGTAATTAATTCCTCTCTAAATTACTTTTACTAAAGTGTGCCACCACTCCTTCAATAGACAACAAAGCAGAGTGCCGCGAAAGCAGGAACCACGTGCTGCAACCCGAAGCCAGCGTAACGGATCGGCAAAAGGAGGCAGAATTGAGCAGAACAGTCCGTCTGAGACCTCGTGTGTAGCAGGAGCTATCCCATGGCAACCTTCTCCAAGCAGCAGGATACAAGGCGTCAAGTTAATGCCGAAGGGAGAGATAGTGCAAGAAGGCTGGTTGAAAACTATAGCTGGGAGCACGGCGCAGTGGCACCCGCTGTTGCGTCGGCTAGGACACAGTGGTGCTTGGTTATACTCGTCACCACGGGGCGAAGGAGGATTAGGGCTGGGGGAGATATGCGGAAGGGTCCATGGCGTGAGCCACCGTGGCTTGATAATTACTGAACAGGGAGCACAAAATGCCGACTTCATGCATTCTTGGAACTGCGGAAACAATAAATAACATAGCTTCTTCGGGCACTTCAAATGGCGGAGACAGCTCCGGGCCAGCAAGACGCTGGGCTCGCCGGTCGTTTCGCGATCGTTCGACTATGCTTCTGCTTTTGTTGTTTTTGCTGTTGTATTGTTTTTGTAATGGTTAGTGCTGTAGGAAAGAGGGAAGGGATAGCTCTCTTGGACGGAATTAGGCGGGGAAGACGAAAGAATGTGTGTGCTTCGCGTCTGGAGAACAAGTTGTTGTTTTGTTTAATAGCTTTACTTAGTTTTTACATGGATGGAAACTAGAAATTAATTTCAAATTAATTAAATTACCAAGTAGAAGTAATTGTAATGTGATTTCATTGCTTTTAGGAGCAGTAATGAGTAATGCAATTTAATTAATTTTCTGCGATTTTCAGCAAAATAATTAGTAATGTAATTTAATTCCTTTTCAGAAGTAATTTTGTCATGTATGCCTTCCAACTACCCATGTTGGTCCGAATCCAGAGACAAGCGTGCAACCAATTAGGCATGGTACTTTTCCACTTTTTTTTTTTTTCATGTTATTATTCGGTGGCAGTGATGGAACCAATACTTTATTTTCAAGCTGCTTAATTTTAAACATTCCGTAGCCTTATATTTTCTCTTTTAGTGCTCTGTATTCTAGCTGTTAGGAGAACGCTCGCGTCTCGTCTTTTCGTTTGTTGCCCCATGGAAGATCAAGTAAATTACCCACTATAATCCCCGACCACTTTTCCTGGCTATGCAGCCAAGGCTACGAGGGCGGAGCTTCCTTCAAGCTGTTACTGCACCAAGTAGCTCTGGCATATCTGGCCTCAGTTGAGTTTCGGTTTCAGTTTTGCCTTTACATGGAATATTAGTTTCGCGCCGCCAACGACGCAGAAATATATTTTGGCACCCCTGAAGGCCTAAGTGAACATAAATTCTCGATTAAAGAATATCCCACACCTCTTTTTGCGTTGTCGAAAGAAGCCCATTGCAAAAGCGCACAGATACCAGCGCACCGGCGGGTAGATGCAGCAGCAGCAGCCGACGTACGTTTCGCGGGATTGCCGAGAGATGCCGCAGCCAGTCCTTTTCAACGGCGTATTGTACCGATTTCGACCCCCCTCCCCCCTCCCCCGCCCTCTAAATCTTCAACCTCTTGCTCTAAGCGAATGTGGACAGAATTTTTCAGCAGCAATATACGTGCTTGTGGGGCCTACTTTCAGTTTGCTTTTAACTGCTGTTAACGTCCATGGACAGCGCCCCGCCCCCAAAAAATGCAAGTTGCTCGAAATATAATTTGTGCTCAGGTATTCAGATTGAACTACATAGCTGATATTTTGTGCTCCAGTTCTTTTTCGTAGACCCCTGACCAGCTCGCACATTGACCCAGTGCAATAATTTGCAGCATTCAAAATAGCATCTTCAGAAATTTCTTATATAACATGTTTTAAATGCATTGATTATTCTATAATATTTCCTTCGAAAGGGTGTCACCGACGAAGGTTGAGAGCGACATGCACAATCTGACATGTTTTCTTCCCATCATACAGATATTCAAGAAAGAAAGAAAAAGGGAACTGGCGCACCCTTTCACCCCCCCCCCCCCCCCTCCCTCCCACCACCTGAAGCAAAGAAGTACCTTGCATCTCTCCTGAAAAAAGTAGTATACCGGTTAAATTGATGTCTATAACGTTTAATTTTACCTTGTATAGATTTTCGAAGATTAGAAGGAGCAATTTTTGGGGACTTCGGTGATGGCCGTGTAGCGAAAGAGGCATTGCATATCACTCCTGTTTGCGCGATTATAGACTCGATTGTTCTGGCAGACCGCTCCAGCGCCGAAATTAGTAACCGGGTATAATTCAGGGTATTCTCTTGTCTTTACAGAAACATGAACATTAGGTAAGAGACAAAATAATTGAGAAAAACGAGCCTTAGTCCCAAATATCCTTTGCGTAAGCCGCGACTAGACCACGTGAACATTATACCCGACTACTTTGTCAAATATTTTGGCACTACGGGTCGAATATAAACAAGCGACCATTCCATCGTTGAGCGGATATCAGCGGCAGCTCGTGAAATTGGGGGATTCAACCTGGCTTACAGCTCGGCCGACATATACAACCTCGAACTGGGAGCCAACTCGTTTCCCCCGAGTAGGCCGGCACCCATATTAGTTCCACCTCTTTTTGGTTCCAGTATCGATATCGTAGAATTCATTCAGACTACTTGGAGATCATGCCCCTCACGTAATTGTTTATAATGACTTTGAAGTCGCTAATTATAGTGATAGATTTTTCTTGTTTTTTTTTTTTTTTTTTTTTTTTCATCAGCCTGATTATACCCACTGCAGGGCGAAGGCCTCTCCCATATTTCTCCACTTAACCCGATTCTGTGCTAGCTGCATCCACTTGACCCCTGCGAACTTCTTAATCTCATCCGCCCACCTAACTTTCTGCCGCCCCCTGCTACGCTTTCGTTACCTTGGAATCCAGTTTGTTACCCTAAGCGACCATCGGTTATCCTCAATTCGCACTACATGTCCTGTCCATGTCCATTTCTTCTTCTTACTTTCCACTAGAATGTCGGTAACTTGAGTTATTTCTCTGACCCCCTCTGCACGTTTCCTATCTCTTAATGTTACCCCTACCACTTTTCGTTCCATAGCCCTCTGGGTTGTCCTCAACTTAAGTAGAACTCTCTTGGTTAGCCTCCACGTTTCAGCGCCATAGGTGAGTGCAGGTAAGATGCAACTGTTATATACTTTCCTCTTGAGCGATACCGATAAGCTGCTAGTCATAATCTGCGAGTGCTTGCCATATGTGCTCCATCCCAATCTTATTCTTCTTGTTATTTCCTTTTCATGGTCCGGATCTGCGGTTACTACCTGTCCTAAGTAGACATATTCGCCTACTACTTCCAGTACTTCGCCACCTAATGTAAACTGCTGTTCCTTCCCGAGGCTGTTGAACATTACCTTAGTCTTCTGCATATTGATGTTCAAGCCTACCTTTCTACTTTTCCTGTCTAGGTCATCAGTCATTATTTGCAGTTCATCCCCCGAGTTGCTTAGCGAGGCAATGTCATCAGCAAATCGAAGATTACTGAGGTATTCTCCATCTACCCTTATCCCTAACTGCTCCCATTCCAAGTCTGTGAATACTTCCTCTAAGCAAGCTGTGAATAGTACTGGGGAGATTGTGTCTCCTTGCCTAACACCTTTTTTTATGGGAATTTTGTTACTTCCTTTATGCAGAACTATGGTTGCTGTGCAGCCTCTATATATATCTTCCAGCACTTTCACGTACGGCTCGTCTACCCCCTGATTTCGCAATGCCTGCATGACCGCCGAGGTTTCAACTAAGTCAAATGCTTTTTCGTAATCAATGAATGCTATGTATAAGGGCTGGTTATATTCCGAGCATTTTTCTATCACGTGATTGATGGTATGGATATTATCGATACTAGAGTACCGTTTCCGAAACCCTGCTTGATCCTTTACTTGATTGAAGTCTAAGGTTGTCCTGATTCTATTAGCGATTGCCTTAGTAAATACCTTATACGTAACAGACAGTAATCTGATTGGTCTGTACTTTTTAAGGTCCTTAGAGTCCCCTTTCTTATGAATGAGGATAATGTTTGCATTCTTCCATGGTTCCGTTACCGTCGATGACACCAGGCACTGCGTATACAGGGTGGCCAGTTTTTCTAGCACGATATCCCCCCCGTACTTCAGCAAATCTGTAGTTATCTGATCCTCTCCAGCTGATTTCCCCCTTTTCATAGTTTCGAATGCTTTCTTGACCTCGTCCTTCGTCACTGGTGGAACGTCTGACTGTTTTTCCCTACCGCCCATCTCATTACGGTCCTGACTACTCTGGCTATTGTAGAGATCTGTATAGAACTCCTCGGCTACTTTGACTATCTTATCCATATTTGTGATGACGTTGCCCGCCTTGTCCCTTATCGCATACATCTGGCTTTTGCCTATGCCCAATTTCTTCTTTACCGCTTTAAGGCTTCCCCCGTTCGTTACAGCATGCTCAATTTTCTCCATGTTATACTTCCTTATATCGGCCACCTTGCGCTTATTGATTAGCTTTGATATCTCGGCCAATTCGATCCGGTCTGTTGGATTGGAAGCTTTCATACTCTGGCGTTTCTTAATCAAATCTTTCGTCTCCTTAGACAGCTTACCGGTATCCTCTCCCACTAAAGATTTAGTGCTGACGTTTACCAAGTTGATAGCCGCCTCCTCCTCCATCCCTGAGTTCTTTTTTTATTATCGAACCTGCCATTAATGTTTTACCCGAGTCGGTCACGACCACAACCACAAAAGAGTTGCCTCCTTCATGTTCCGCCACATCTACATAAACAGTGTAATCAGAGCCTTCTAACTTGGGTTCAAGGGCTTTTGCTCTTGTTCTCCTCCTGCCCTCATGAAAAGCAGTGTGCATGGTTTTGGTAGCAGTTTAATAGTGAGTACGTTCCTCATTTCGATTGGTAGTTTTACTTGTGAATTTCTTTCCGGGATTCCATCCCGTAGACCCAGATTACTCAGCCTCATTCATCCCGTGGATGTGGTGACGAGCTTCCATAAGGGGACAGGGTAGGCCCTATTCCTCCCATGCATTTTAGCCTATGTTTGTGTCCCTTTTTCTCAAGATCTAGCTGGTGTTAGAGCATTCATATTGCTATCATTTTAATCAGCAATCTGCGATAGTGATACTGAACTAGGCATATTTTTTGCTGAACGTTGGATTTTCGTTTCCATTTTTTACTAGGGCTGGCCAAATATAACGCCGAAATCTGCAGTAAATAGCCTTTAAATCAAAGTTCCACCCATAAATGTTGATAATTTTATTTCAGTAAACTCTCTGTAATGTTAACAAATGGTTATAAACTTGTATCCCCCTAGCTCCTGTAGCTTCTGAAAAAACGGGTCAAATGCAGCAAAACTTCATGTTTTGAGGTAATTGCCTTTGAAGTTAAATTTATTATAATGTAGCACTCTATAAATGCATAGTGACAATTTGTTTTGAATAGCCACCAGCCTTTTAGTCACCTCCATTATCAATACTTCTTTTCCGTGCTAGCTGCCTCGCCCTCCGGGCCTCCCTAGTGACGGGTCGTGTAGCCCTCTGGCAGGAAGTATAGTCGTCGTCAGTCATCTTCGCATAAACAGTGGACTGTGAACCACCCTGAAGAAATTCCCAATGACCTCAAATGTCAGCTAGGGCAATGTTGCTCGCTATTTCTCGTTTGGATGTCTGAAACCGGTGCGTTGAGAACCACTTTACACACTGCTGGGACAACGTGCAAGCAACTCCTTACCGGGCAGAGTCTTAACGAGATACAAATACTCACCACA
>JAJIZL010030231.1:0-12216 GCA_023969395.1 Amblyomma maculatum
GGTATTGACCACAAGCGTTCGAAGAGTGGCCGAAGTTGCTCAACGTAGGCAGGAGGCAATACGGTTGGTTTTGCAGGCGGGCGAAGAATTTATCTGGTAAACGTAGAGTGCTTTTGTATACCATTTCGGCACCGGTGCACCCTAAAGACTTCCTTTATCGCTTACCTAATACACAGAAGAAAGAGCGGAAGGTCGTTGAATTATGAAGCTCGGGCGTCGCGAGTGATGAGGGCGGTCTTCAACTGCCGATAGAGTCTTTGAACCATGTTATTTGCGGATGGGTAATACACAAATTGTGCGGATGTGGTGAATGCTGAGGAGTCTTGTTACCGCCCTGAACAGGTCACTTTCAAACTGGCATCAACGGTCGGTTGTTATGATTCTGGGGCAGACGAAACCAGAGATCCAACCGGCTACAAAAACAGACGACACGGTGGATGCTGTCTGTAACATCAGAGACCGGAAACGCTTCAGGCCAGCGCATTTCGTGGTGAATACAGGGGAGGATGTAGCGTTTAGCACGTGACGAAGGTAACGGAACGATAATGTCGATTTGGACATGGGAGTCTGATAATGGACATGGGACATGATAATGTCGGGTAGTCTTCGCACGCTATAGCAGCACTGACACCTTCGAGCCCAGTGGTGAACATCGGCGTTGATACCAGTCACACAAAATGGCAAGTGATGAGACGCTGAGTGGCACGAAAGCCAGGATGGCGCGAGTCAAGTAGGACGGTGCGAGGACGGTACAAATGGATGGGCACAATCAGTAGAGATGTCGCACACAATCGTACCAGAGGAGAATGGCATCTCAGAAAACGAGATAAATGTGCATCCGACAAGCAAGTCACGAAGCTCGTTGTTATTGCGTTGTGCCTCGGCGTTGATGTCGAAATCCACAGCATTTACAGAAACCGCATCGACGCGCGACAAAGCGTCGGTAGCCGCATTAACGGGTCCTTTGTATCGGAGGTTAACAAGGAATTCAGAGATGAAATGCAAGTGCCAAACTTGTTGGGATGTCTACGTGCTGTGCTTACCGCGAAAAGCAAATGTTAGTGGCTTGTGATCTGTCAGTACGTGGAATATGGTGCCTTCGAGAAGTTGGCGAAAATGCCGAGGGCCAAGGTATACAGCCAGTAGTACGCGGTCGAACGTGCTGTACCGAGTTTCTGCTGACTTCTGCCAAAAGAAACCAAGTGGGCACTACAAGTTCTCTTGGAGTTGTTGCAGAACTGCACCAATGGCATGGCAGGAGGCGCCGGGGATCATTCTCATGGGAGCGTCGTTAGGGGATGCACAAGGAGAGTCACGTGTTGGAGGGCATTTTTGGTGTCTACAAAGGCAGCCGCTGCTTCGGATGTCCACTCCAGGGATGCAGGTAATGCCTTTGGGGCCTTGAGCATGCTGGTAAGAGGCAGAAGAAGAATGTGGGTTATATTTGGCACAAATCGGCGGTGAAAATTCAGGAGCCTGAGAAATTCACAGAGCTTTCGAAGCTACGTAGGATGCGGAATATCGCGCAAGGCTTGAACTTTCCTGTCTAGTGGTTGAACCCTTTAGGAGCAAGGAGGCGTCCAAGGAATTCAAGGGATTCAGCGCCAAATACACATTTTGCTGCTTTGATGGTCAATCCATTCTCTTTGAATCTTGAAACCAGCAGCCGCAGATGGTCAGCGTGCTGCTCGGGTGACGAACTAGCCACTACTACGTCATCGAGATATGTAACGACGAAGTGCAGATCACGGGTAGCTTCATTTACGAAGGGTTGGAAGGTGGCCGGCGTTCCGTAATCCCAAGGCATGCGAACAAACTCGAAAAGGCCAAGAGGTATAATGACGGCTGTCTGCGGTATAACCGCAGTCTCAACAGGAATTTCCTGATAAGCCTTGAGTCGTGAATGTGAGGATACTCGTACCGGTTGGGGACGGTGCGGGCGTTAAACGCATGATAGTCTCCACAAAGCCGCCAGTCTCCAGGGTTACGCTTCGGGACCATATGTAGGGCGGATGCCGGCTGCTTGACGACGTTCGAATGATGCCTAACTGCAGCATGTAGTGAAACTCCCTGCGAGCTGTGGCGACGCGTTCTTGGCTTGCAGGACACCGGAGGTCAATGACAATGTGATGTGTCAGTGTTTTTCACTGGTAGTTCCAGGTTGCAGGGTTTAGTAAGTTCAGGATATTCTGTGAGGACCGAGGTAAACTCCGACGTTGGCAAAGGCGAAACGGCTTGCACAGGGGAGAACGCAGTTGCGAGGATACCTTGCACGGATAGGCTAGTCGTACGGTCCACAAGTCGACGGGAGCGGAGATTTACGTTCAAACCGCAAGGGGTGAGAAAATTAGTACCTAATATGGCGAAGCGCACGTCGGCGACGAAGAATTATTTTTATATATTAAAAAAAACATTCTTGAGGGCGCTTTGGACCACTAAAGTAAAGTCTACCCGTTGCAAAGGGCATGACCGCGACATCATTAGCATCATCATCATCATGTGCGATGAGGTGAAGGCCATTAAAGCGCGGTGGATTGTAGCCCTCCACTATGGCACCTGTATCTCCCTCTCGTCTTTCACTCCTACCTTCCTCCCTTCCTTTACGGCGTGGTACATGTGTCCGCGGAGAATTGTGACAGATACTGCGCCTTTTCTATCCTGTAAATAAACTCCAAACGGCGCTGATGCCTGCTGTACTAACGCCTCCTAGAACGTTTAGATCGCGAGTGGGGTCGTGCGGAGACCCAGGAGGCCTGCGTGCCTCGAATTCTTCGTATACTAAGTTTTAACGCGACAGCGTTAAGGAGCTCGTGTAGCAGAAAAGCCGGTGTCGTCGGCGTCGGCGGCGTTGGCCGTGAGCGATAAATCCCGGCATGCACTTCATAAATAAAAAGAAACTTCCAAGATGGGCTGGGTGGGAATCGAACCAGGGTCTCCGGAGTGTGAGACGGAGACGCTACCACTCAGCCACGAGCTCGATGCTTGAAAGCGGTACAAAAGCGCTTCTAGTGAATGCGGTGTTGCCTTAGAAACGTGCCGTAGGACGTTATACTGCGGTGGATGGATGGATGGATGGATGGATGAAAACAACTTTATTTAATTAAAAAAAAGTCTTCCAGGGTGGTCCCCTACTAGTCCAGGAGTCCACGGACTTTTGCTTCACATAGAGCCCGATCGACAAGCCATTTCTGATCGGCGGGTTGAGCTGTCCGCAAAGCAGCCTCCCAGAAAGAAAAGGTGGGATGGGGGATGGGGGGCACTGCCTGGGGGGAAGGACATTCCCACAGGTACTGGAAAAGTGAGGCTTTTGGCTCGCCACAGATGTCGCAGTGAGGGGGCAAGCCAGGGTGAAGGCATGAGAGACGGTGGGGGGAAATGAAACAATCCGTCTGCAATGTCGCCATGTAGCACTGGATAAGGGTGACAAGGTGCTGTGGGGTGGTGGCAGTGTCATGCGCTTGTGTTTGTAGACTGTGGTGATTTGGTGGTATGTAGAAAGGACCGATGCGGCCTCCTGCGCGGAGTTGGGTGCCTGATCATCCGGGGCTCGGGTAGAGAGTTCTCGAGCCAGCGCATGAACGCGCTCATTACAGGGGATCGAGGCATGCCCTGGGATCCACGTTAGATTAACCGTTCGGTCGAGAGAGGGGGCGGTGGTAAGAATATGATGCGCGGCCGGTATCGCCACGCCGTTTAGGTAGTGGCGGTATGCCGCCTGAGAATCTGTACAAATTTCGGTAATGGCTTCGTCAATGGCTGAATGGGCAAGCGCGAGTGCGATGGCGGCTCCTTTCGCTTCTGCAGGCGAATTAGTTCGGATAGTGGCGGCGGACCCCACTCTGCCATCCTCGTAGGCAGCGACTGCAGTGAAAAATCCTACTTTAGAATTCCCTGCCGCGTCGACATAGAGGATATCAGAGCGATTGCGGTATCTTTTGGTGTAATAGCTGGCTCTAACTTTCCGCCTTCCCTGATAAAGGCAAGCGCCCATGTTGCGTGGTAGGGGCTTCTGGTATATGTGATCTTGCGTGCCCGGAGAGATCATGAAAGGTGTAGCACTTGCTGGGGTGGCGATGGGTGGATTGAGACGGAGTTGTCGCAGTAGGCATCGTCCTGTTTCCGTGCGACTCAGGCGGACTAATTTAATTGGTTGGTGCGTTGAGCTTCTATTAATTCATTCACGGTATTGTGAGTACCAGTGGCCAGCAGACGTTCTGTGCTAACCGTCCGTGGAAGACGTAGGGTGGAGGTTACGGCCATGCGTATTAAGATGTCCGCCTGCTCTCTTTGGCGCTGAGTGAGTATATGATATGGGAGGTGGTATGTGATTCGGCTAATGATTAATGCATTGGTCATATTGAGGGTTTCGCGTTCCGACAGCCCATGGTTGCGCGCAGCCACACGCCTGATTAGTCCAGCAACCTGCTTAGTCTGTCTTTGCAAGAGTTGAAGGGTGGCGGTTGCATCAAGTGCGTTGTTAATGAGAAGGCCGAGAATCTTCATCTGAGACACAATGGGCACTGGGTTTCCGTACATGTGGAGTTCAATGGGGGGGATCACCGGGTATGGGTTTAAGCTGCATTAGTTCCGATTTAGTTGGGGAGCATCGGAGGCCTGTGTTTTCTAGATAGGTGGTATTGATGTCTATGGCAGACTGCAAGATATCCTGGGCTGTTCCAAGGGATCCGCCTGTTGTCCAGAGGGTTATATCATCTGCATATAAGGCTGTGTGGAGCTCTGGGATAGCAGCAAGGGCCTTTGCTAATGGCGCTAGGGACACGTTAAAAAGTAGCGGTGATAGGACCGCCCCTTGAGGTGTTCCTTGGTTAGGCAGGGGGAAAGGCTGGGAGGCAATATCCCCGAGGTAAAGTTGTGCCGTGCGTCCCTGAAGAAAGGCCCGAACATACTGCCATATGCGCGTGCCGCAGCCCGTAGTGGCTAATGTCGTCAGGATATGGTCATGGCTTATCGTGTCGAATGCCTTGTGAATATCCGGGGCCAGTATGGCGCGCGTAGAGGCTGTACGGCGCTTAGTGTGCAAGAGAGACTCTTTAAGGGCGAGAAGTATGTCTTGTACCGAGAAGTTTGGGCGGAATCCGAATTGAACATGGGAGAGAAAGCCTGTTGCTTCTAGGAACGGTTGCAGACGATTGAGAATGACATGCTCGAAGAGCTTGCCGACACAACTCGTTAAGGATATAGGGCGCAGGTTTTGAAGAGTGAGGGATTTGCCCGGTTTGGGTATAAATCGCATGCTGGCGTGGGTCCAGGTTGATGGGAGCGTCCCAGCGTGCCAGTGGTTATTAAAGAGTTCCGTGAGTTCCTGGCGAGAGACTTCGTCCAGATTGAGTAATGCCTTGTACGTTATGCCGTCCGGTTCTGGCGCCGTGGAGCGGCGAATCTTAAAGAGTGCTCGGCGAACTTCACTTAAGGTGATGTCAGCATGAAGTTCGGAGTTAGGCGGAGGTGGATTTAGTGGATCTGCTGACTGAAGGGATATGGGTATATAGGTGTCCCGTAGTTGACCAATTACGTCGGTGCCTTTTTGGAGTTCTAGCTGTATCGGACGTTGTGTGTTTACTTGTGTCTGTGCTTTAGTGGTTGTTGGATCTAAAAGAGCACGCAGGAAGGCCCACGTGCGTTTAGTGCTTAATGTACCCTTGAGGTCGTTACAAAAGGTTGCCCAGTTTGCACGGGCTAAGGCGTTGGCGTATTCTTCTGCCTCACGAGTGAGAGCGGCTATGCGGAGTCTCAATTTAGGATTGTGTCACTGGTGCGGCCAGCGTTTGAGAAGTCCCTGTCGGGCCTCCCATAGATGAGCCAGGTGCAGATCAACCTGCGGTGCAGTAGGAGTATTTTTAATGCGTTTGCTGTTCACCCGGATGGCCTCCACCAGGCGGTCTGTCCAGTCGGTGACAGTAGGGACTTCGATAGAGTCAGCTGCCAAGTATGAGCGCAATTTATCCCAGTCGGTGAGAAGGTGTGTGCGAGGGCTGAAAATCTTGGAATCGTCAGCGATAGTAGTGGACACTGGGAAGTGGTCACTCCCAAGGCTGTCTTGTAGCACCATATGAGATTCAACAATTAAATTTGGTGAGGCCCATGTGAGGTCCGGCGTGGTATCACGAGTGACACTTGTGCCGATGCGAGTGGGTACAGTGGGGTTCGTGATCAGGCCGAGGTTATGATCAGCCATTGCGGTAGATATTAGGTTACCTTTGGGTGCGTCTGAGGTGTATCCCCATTGCGTGTGGCGTGCATTAAAGTCCCCCACCACAAGAAGTTGTGAGGTGCGAAAGGAGCCCATGATTCCCGGAATAGATCTGCCTTTATCTTTAGGGTTGCTGTATATGTTAATAATTGTGAGGCTGCTTGTTTGCCCGCGTGAGCTGAGCTCTATCGCGGTATATTGAGTGTATTTACTGTCGGGCGTGCTTGTCGGTGTGCGGTCTAGCACCGGCATTGATGCAGTGTATATCGGTAGTTTTGAGCATGTTACTTACAGAAGTCGCAGTTACACGAGTAGCGAAGTACGTTTCCGCTACATTTCTTCTGCGCTCTGCGCGCATGCAGAGCCATCTTGCGGCAAACACAGAAGAACCCCTCCTCGCAATGTGCGGCGCTGCCCTGACACGTGGCGGGCCACTCGCCCCTGATGTTTCGCCGTGCACCCTCACGGGTTGTAGAATCAAGCGTCTTTCCTTTCTTTAGATCACTTTGTTCGCTCACCCGCTTCTCCCCTTCGGGCCGCGCGGGTACCGGTGCGAGGATGCACCAATACCCTTGCGTTTAATAAGTTTTCTCGCTTTCTCCCGAGGTGCAATAACGCTATCGCGTTCCACTCTTGAAGGCGAAGCTTAAGCGTCCTCCATATTTTGTTTCCTCCTCCTCCTGGATATTTGGGTCTGCTTCTGTTTGCTGTGTGGTGCGGCGTTCGAGGAAGCAGCAAATAAAAGCCACCGCATGGATGCCTGGATCGGGCGTCCGATTGGGTTGCATGTCGTGACGGTACATCGCGCACCTCATGTCGAACACAACCAGCGTTTCATTGAAGGCATCAAAGTTCACCGGCGTTATATAATTCGTTTACAATAAAGGAAAGGCGCAGTATCTGTCACTGGTGGAATCCCGCTACCATTCTCTCGGTAGACCAGGGGAACTATGAAGCGTTTCACGATCCGGGGCATGGCGCAGTTGGTAAAGCGCTTGGCTGGGGATCCAAGGGATGGAGGTTAGATTCCCTGTGGAGGCAAGGTTTATCAATTTATTTTCAACTCTCGCTCTCGAAAGTGTGACACCTCTGCTGACAGCCTTCTGTCGACAACAATGAGGCATTAAAGGCTGTCGTCGGAATAACGTTCGGACACTTAGCGGGCCACATCGGAGAATCTCGCAACGTATCTCTTGGGGGTGTCTGTACTTCTCCGTTGCCGCAACAAGAAGCCATCTCATTCGTCCTCTCGAGGAACACCTTGTGGTTGGGAATATTTGGAGCCAAACTAACAGGAAACAAGTGAGTCGGTTCTTGGAGTGCCGTTTCCTGGCCATCAGAAGGAGGTTCGTCGGGGAGATTTGGCACATGTGGATCAGCAGTAGTAGAAATCGGGCGGACCGGATACCTGAAGCTCCGTGGCCCGGCCGAGTAGCATAGACGTTGCTGACTCGGGAAGAGGACAGGGCTCGGCTGTTGCTCATAATAATGGACGACCGAGGCTGGCACCGTTTTCACAGGATCCACGCAACCAAGACGAGTCAAACCTTGCTTCTTGCCAGGAAACCGTGGTGATGGAGTTGGCAAGTCCTCCATTGGGTGTTTGACACGGACTCAGGGTAGAGCGTTGATACAGCTCCGCGTAAGCTATTTTCAGTAAATACTTTGTCATATTTGGTAGCTTCTTTTCACGCTGTTCTCTTTCTATCTTCGTATTTCATTTAGACGTTTAGACGCATGACTTTGATGCTTCCGAGCGAGCATTTTCGCATGAATGGATGCAAATCGTTTACCGGTTACTTCGTCAGTCTGGCGCAACCGCAGGTGTCCGACGGTGGCACTCCCGATGACTGGCGCACGCCACCTGGATGGTCCGTGGCTGGCCGAGAGTAGTGCGTCCCCCGGGAGCTGCTCAGCGGGTGGGCTTATGCAAGCTTAACCGGCGGCTCGGGGCTGAATCGCAGTTGTTTCATTTCATTTCATTTATTAACCTTAAAGGCCCCTTTCGGGGTATTACATAAGGGGTGGGGTAAATAAACATCGAATGTTACACTTTTCAGAGATTTTCACATGTAATACACATTTCAATGTTGGCGTTGAAGGATGATGGGCAGGTGATGGCAGCGACGGAGTGGGATAGGTCGTTCCAGTCTGACGCGGCTCGTGGAAAGAAGGAAGAGGAAAAGGTTACGGTACGGATACGTGGACGAGTGATTTGAAGTGGGTGGCCGGTGCGATGGACATGCGTGACGGAGGTGCGCATATGTATGATTTTTGGCGTAGTGAGCTGTAATAGAATTTGTGGAAAAGAGATAGTGTGGCGGTGCGGCGACGGCAAGAAAGACTTCGTAAATTAGACTGCGATTTCAAGAATGATACACTGACTTCGTACGAATACTGGGAGTGAATGAAACGAGCTACGCGATTTTGGATGGCTTCACGTGCATCGATGAGGTATCTTTGATGGGGGCTCCAAATAGGGGACGCATATTCAAGTTTAGGTCTGACCATTGATTGCTTCCCACTAATCCGAACTTCACCATTTATCGTCGAGATCGCAGTGGCCGTCGAGGGGGTGGCGTACTCATAGCTGTAAGAAATACACTATCATCATCCTTAGTTTGCCAAGACGTACTCGAACTATCGTGGATTTGTGTCCATACTTCAACTGCGAAAGCTGTATTTGGCATTTGTTACAGGCCACCCGATCATGGTCCATCTTCTAGCAGTACAATAGTCTAAGATATATCAGGGACAACTTCCCCAACTCAGCTATTTTTCTGTTTGGCGACTTTAATTTTCCCCAGAATAACTGGCCTCAACTTAGCATACCTGGCAATTCACAATCCATTGAGCCCAAGAAATTTCTCGATCTAACTCTTGATTTCAATCTTCATCAGTCCATATCACTTCCGACGAGAGGGAATAACACTCTTGATCTTTTGCTGATGAGTAGTCCTGACGACATTAAAAACGTAACGATTGTCCCTGGAATCAGTGACCACGCTCTCCTACACATTTCCATATCACTGCTGCTAAAAGTATAAGATCAGCATCTCAAAAGATAATCTTCGACTATAAAAAGGGGAACTTTGAAGCTATGAAGGACGAACTTGCACAGTTTCACACGTACTTTCTCGAGTCCTACTTGTCGAGAATGGTTAATCATAACTGGGAATTATATAAAACAACATTAATAAACCTATGAAACAAATAAATCCCTAAAATAAATATAAAATCCGATCATACTAATGAGTGGTTTACCGTAAGTCTGAAACGTCTCCTAAACAGAAAAAAAAACGCCTTTATTGATCAGCAAAGTGATCTAACAGCCGTGCTACGTGGGACCGATATCACCAGTCTGCAAAAACATATTGAAAGCGTAGCTGCCGCAAAGCATAAATTCTTTTCAGTCGATCTACTTGGAATCTTGCAATCGAATTCCAACAAGTTCTGGCGTATTCTATCCCCCAGGTCTCGGCCGAACCAAATAGCCCTCATGGGAACTGATGGTGAACCAGTGGAAACAGAACAGTGTGCCGCCATCTTGAACCGTTATTTCGCTTCGGTTTTCACCCCCGCACACAACTGTTCGACCCAGCCTCCATCAGAGTCGCCACCGTCACGATGTCTGAGATACAGATTAATGCAAACGGTATCAGTAACCTCATTGATTCTCTAAAATTGTCTTCATCGGCAGACTCTGACCATATCAATAGCAAACTACTGAAAAACACATCGGAAACCTCGTCACAGATATTAAAATTAATCTTCACCCAGTCTTTCCAATCGGAGGAAATACCGGACGATTGGAAAATCACTCAAATCTTTCCTCAAAACAGGTGATCGCAAATCATCATCCAACTACCGTCCTATCTCTCTAACCAGTGTCCCATCCAAACTTCTCGAACACGTTATATCCACGAACCTAACGCACATCTCAAATCTAACGACTTCTTTTATCCTCAAAAGCATGGTTTTGGAAAACATCTCTCATGTGAAACACAGCTTGCTGAGTTCATACACGACTTATTAGAATCCATGGATAATAACCTTCAAATAGATGCTATATTCCTCGATTACTCCATAGCATTTGATCGCGTTCCCCACAGTCATTTACTTCAGAAACTTTCATTACTAGGAATTCCCGCCAACCTAATCCGCTGGATTGAAAATTTTCTTTCAGGACGCAAGCAGTTCACTTCCGCAAATGATAGCCACTCACCTCTCACCAATGTAACATCGGGAGTCCCACAAGGCGCAGGACTGTCACCGCTACAACTCCTAATTTACATTAATGATCTCCCTTGTAATATAAAATCAAAATTACGTCTTTTTGCGGATGACTGCGTCATATACAGAGAGATTAGGGCGACCAACGACTCATGTTTGCTTCAACCTGATCTTAATGCACTCGCCTCTTGGTCTAATAAATTCCTCCTTCCCTTAAAAATTAGCAAGTGCAAATCCATGACTTTCACGAGGAAACGCATTGTGAATCAGCATCAGTATAGCATTGGCTCGCTTTTATTTACCCCCGCATTATCCTACAGATAGATTGGCCTCCACCTAACACCATCACTATCATGGGTAACCCACATTCAAAACATTTGCGCAGAAGCCTCACGCACACTCGGTTATCTGCGACGTAACTTGAAGGCCGCATCCCCGGAAATAAAGCAACTAGCCGATATAACTTTCATTCGCCCCAAACTAGAATATGCGTCCTCCGTTTGGCATTCATCACAAGCGTATCTCGCCACCGACCTTGAAGGCGTACAGAATCGCGCCATCCGATTTATAACATCTTGCTATTCAAAGAAAACCAGTATCACAGCACTGAGACTATCCATCGCCATTCCATCGCTCATGTCCCGCCGTATCATATCTCGCCTATGTCTTCTACACCACTTCTATTATCATCCCCGTACGAGACATGCAAAGCTACAGCCCCCCCACAGGACATCTGGCCGCCTAAACCATAATCATACCATTGCACGTATCAACTGTCGCACCTTAGCACTAAATTCTTCATTTTTTCCGGACGCAATAGTACTGTGGAATGCCCTGCCAAACACCGTCGTAACATGCACTGATCGCAAATCATTCAGCATAAAATTAAACGACCATCTTTCGTGAAGAAATCGCTGATGACGTCTGCAGAATTGTGGGCGCGCGGGGGAGGCAGCGCTTACCTTGTCTTGACTTTTTTTACGTGTGTCTGTAGTTCTGCTGACGTTGCCATCGATGACGTACCAACCGGCCCAAGTTTCACCAGTTTCGTGAAAGCGTTTTTCTCATGCAAATTTGTACAACATTTTCGGCGTCATTTACTTATGGTATATTGTTATTTTTGTTTTTAATATTGTTTCGTCTAATCCTTGCATTATTTCGCTTGTTTCTGTTTTCTTTTCTTGTTGTTTTAATGTTTTCCTGTTATTGTTCGCATTGTATATTGAGTTTGCTCCCCCCTTTACTGCTCTCGGGTCCTTAAGGAAAAAATAAATGAAATGAAATAGTGTTGTAGGCGAGTAACCATACATCAGTAGATGCATGAAGTAAATGGCGCTTGAGAAATCCTAGGGCTTTATTAGCAGAAGAAATTGTTAGTAACGTGTTTGCGCCAAGATAAGTCATGGCTTAAAATGATACCCAGGTATTTATATGAGTGGATGAGGTCTATTGAAGTATTAGCAAGAGAAAGAAAACGGTTGATTTTTACGGTGAAACGAAATAAGTTTGCATTTGTTTGGGTCAAGGGTCATTAGCCAATCATCGCACCATTTTTTAACGCGGTTAAGATCATCCTGAAGGGCATTTTGGCCAGAGATGTTTTTCATTGAGCGGTAGATCACGCAGTCGTCAGCAAATAGACGGATATTACATGAGAGCAGCTCTGGTAGGTCATTTATATATTGAAGTAGGATGGACAGTTGGGCGATTACGATTCTATATATAAATGACCTACCAGAGCTGCTCTCATGTAATATCCGTCTATTTGCTGA
>JAJIZL010030231.1:12316-32589 GCA_023969395.1 Amblyomma maculatum
AGGTTCTAGGACAGAGCCCTGGGGTACGCCTGAGCTTACGGGGACGGAATTAGAAGACTGGTTAATAATAGAAACTGTCTGGGAGCGATACGCAAAGAATTCTTGGATCCATTTTAAGATGTTAAGGTGCAGGTTCAATTGTGAAAGTTTGAGCAGTAAGCGTCGATGGGAAACTTTATCGAATGCTTTAGCAAAATTTAGGAATATGGCGTCAGTCTGAATATTCAAGTCAAGGTTTGCGTGTAGGTCATGAAGGAACATATCCAGTTGTGTAATGCAGGAATAGGTTTTACGAAATCCATGTTGCGCAGGGTGAAGGAAATTGTTAGTATCCAGAAACTGCATGATTTCAGAGTAGATAATATGCTACATGATTTTGCATGGTACACTAGTGAGAGAGATAGGACGACAATTTAATGGTGAACCTTTGTTACCGGATTTGTATACTGGAACGACCTTTCCCTTCCTCCAATCATCTGGTATGGTGCCTGTGGAAAGAGACTGAGCAAACAGTAGTGATAACTATTCGTCAGAAACATGCTTGACGTTCTTTAAAAGTTTAGAGTTTATTTCATCAGTGCCTGCTGATGACAAAAGTTTAATTTTATCTATTACACACAGTATTTCGTTAACAGAAATATTCGTGATAGGCATGGTGTGAGCAATGACAGTAGGTAGAGTGGGTAAGGGCAAATCAGGCTCACTGGTGAAAACGGAAGTAAACGCAGTTGAAAATATGTTGGCACATTCAGTATCACTAAATGGTTCTCCTGAGTCATTACTGAGTGTAATTGAACGCGTGTTACTAGGGTTTAAGATTTGCAAGAACATTTGGGGTAGTTTTTAGGATTTTGGTCAAGTCATCATGATAGAAGGATCGCTTAGCGTTTTTTATTGCTGACAAGTACGAGTTTCCGGCGGAATACTATTTATCCCATGCACAAGTACTAGGATTCTTTGTAGCTGCCCGGAAAAGGCGATTCTTCTCTCTTCTTGTTTACAAGTTTTTTTTTTTTTTTGGCATTTTGTGAACCACGGCTGGTTACGATTATCATGGAATGTAGTTTTCGGGATATATTTGTCTGCGAGGAAGTTAAGCTTTTGTCGGAATAATGACCAGTTCTCCTGGAGAGATCGGCTATCAAAGGCTGCTTTATAAGATGGGAAAGAAGTGCTGAGCTCGTTGCGCAGTGCTTCGTAATTGTCTTTATCATGTAACCGGATAGTCATTCCTGGATTGTGGCGCGGAGTCGGAATAAAATTAAATTAAGCGTGGATGTCTTTATGATCACTAATTGCCCGTAAGTAAGTAATGGACGAACAACTTTCGGGGTGACTTGTTAGTATTAAATCTAGAACGTTTGCCGATTCATTTACTACACGCGTAGGTTCTAGTACTAGTTGGGTAAGATCAAAATTAGAAGAAATACCGATGAATTCTTTAGTGTCAGCTCTGTTATCTCTAGAATGAGCCAGGTTATTTCAGTATCAGTTCCGTTCAGTTCAGTCGTTCAGTCGTGTCCGACTCTTCGTGACCCTATGGACCATGTCACGCCCCGCTTTCCGGTCTCTCACTATCTTCCTAACATCACATAACTTCATCTGCAGTATCTCGAGGATGCCATCTAACCATCGCGTTCGCTGCCTACCCCTTCTCCGGTGACCCTCAACCTTTCCCAACATCAAATCTTTCTCCAGCGACTCCTCTCTTCTCATCAGATGACCAAAGTATATCGTCGGGTAATTGAAATCCCCGAAAACGAGCATTGGGATACTGCTTAGTTAATTTAGCTAATAGGATATTTAGCTGATGGCGGAAATCGGGTGACTTGTGCGGTGGTCTGTAGCAGACACCAAGCAACACTGAGTGTGGTGCTGCTCGGCAAATGAGCCAAATTACTTCGAGGTCGGATGAAGTGTTTATATTAGTGCATGATAAAGGATTGCTCGCGGCTATCAAAACGCCTCCCCCTCGTGCTTGTTAGCGGTCTGAACGGAAAAGAGTGAGATGCGGCAGATCAGCAAGCACCTCATCATCCCCAATATCATCTGTGAGCTACGTTTCCGTTATAACCAGCAAGTTACTATCCGATAATAGCACCAGGTTTGGCACGAGCTCCCGCTTCGGAATGAAGCTGCGTATGTTAGTAGAGATGGCTGAAAACGAAAGATTAGTACAATGACATGTTCTGGGACGCGGCTGTGTTTACTGTTTTCGTCGTGATTGCTAGATTTCTTTTACTGTCTGCTCAGTCTTGTCGAAAGAATAGCGTTTGGGGCCTATATGGAGGGTTTTGTAGCGCAAGAAAAATTTAACCTTCTTGGAATTGGCAAGGGCGACACGTTGTTTTCTAACAGTTTGAACTCGGTGGGAGAAATCCTCGCCGATGCTAAAGTCAGTGTCCTTTAGTCTGAGGCCGTTTGAGAGGATCAGTTGTTTAGTCTTAAAATGAGCAAGCTTTACAATTATGGGGCGCGGGCATTCAGTACTGTGACGCCGAAGACGGTGCGCACGTTCTATGTCTTTAGTATCTAATGTTAAGTCCAGGATATCGGAACAAAGGTGAATAATGCGTCCTTCAGATTCGGCAAATGTCTCGGATGGTGTAGGATCCGGAAGGCCATAAAAAATCAAATTGCACCTCCGTGAGCGGTTCTCGGCGTCATCAATTCGATCCTCCAGATCTCGCGCCAGCCTAGACGTCTCCTCCGCGGTACTCTGTACTTTTTCTGCGTCTGTTGACAAAGTTTCAAGATTTTGATAGTGCATCTCTAAAGCGGCAATCAGCTGAAGTAAATCAGTAATAGTCTTCTCTGTTGTCGTTAGCTTGTTTTTAATGTCCTGAACGTCACTGATTAGAGTAGCCTGGCCAGAGGACAAAGTCTTTAGTTCAGCAAGCACCTCCTTAGCAATATCAGGCCCCGGATTGATTTCTATATCCCCAGGTAATAGTAGCAAGATTCGTACGGTTTCAAAACATTCAATAGCGACGTCGTCACGACACTGTGGGCTCGGAAGCTGTACCAGAAAGTAGTTGCTAGTTTTCTTTGCATATAAACCGTATGATTTACTGACCTGCATTAGAAACAGAAGCGGATTAGTGGCCTGCATCATGGTACAGCCACCAAGCCCACAGAGCGTCGCTGTTGTTGTTGTGGCTGTAGGAAGAAGGAAAAGAAAATGCAAGGGCCTGCTACTGGCTCTGTAGCTGAGCTACCTCCTCTGCCTCGTGCGGACAAGAGAGAGAACGTAGAGAAGAAAGAAAAAGGTGCCTGGCTTAGCTTATGGTTAAGCCTAGGATGCGAAGCATACTAGCCTAAAAAATTAAACATTACCTGGCTATACCTGGTTAGTCATGCATAGACAAGACATTACCTGGCTATACCTGGTTAGCCATTTCATAGACAAGACATTACCTGGCTATACCTGGTTAGCCATTTCATAGACAAGAACAACTCATGTGTTACTCTGCTTCTTCCTTCATTTTTCTCAAAACAATAAATACACTATGATGATCAGTAAAGTAATGGCTCTTTGTTTGAACATCGCTTATATCATATTTTCTTGACAAATTTCGATGCCGGATCCAGTCGAATCTGCTACCCCAGTGGGTTGTAGACTTCGGCTGCAATGAGCACAAGTCAAGGGAATATCTGGCTTGCAGAGCTTCCACAAATGTAGGATCTCTCTTTGGATCTTTGTTGAAATCCCCGGTGCAAATAAGCATTCTCTTGTCAGTCCGTTCAGGCAATCCATTCGCAAGTACATTGATGGAATCTTCATTGCTGGTCTGCGGTGATATATACACTCCGGCTACAACCAACTCCAGAGCCCGTATCTCTATACACAATGCCTCTCCTTGTTCCATTGGCACTGGAGGTGTAACGACTGATGCTTGAAGAGGTTTTCTCACATAAATTGCCAGTCCGGCATTCCTAGTTTGGTCAAGGCGACTAGCTGAGCCGACACGATGAAACCCATCTATAATCACGGGATTCTTCAAACCATCTCCAGTCTCTGTAAAGACGAGGATATGAGCAGACATGAGCAGAGTCCATGGCTATACTCTCACAATGAGCAGAAAGTGATCTAACGTTGAGAGTAGCCACTGTGATCTCATTGTTCCCTATCAGCTTCTCACAACGACTGAACGCAGTGTCTAAACCATGTTTGTCCAAACGTTGAAACTCCGCTTTAAGAATCCTGTCTACATTCTGCCTACTTTTCCTGAGTCACGTACACTACTGCTGTCTCGTGTGGAGTACGACGCCTGCTACAAACAAAAATCGGTTATTCTTGCTTCAAAAAAAGGTAATGCGTAGTATCTGTAATGTTCCAGTAGACGCCCACACCGCACCTCTCTTCAAACAGTTGAAATTGCTCTCTGTTAGATTTCAGGCTGCTGCTAGCCTATCGTAAAGACGTAAAACAAAACCAGTCTTTCATCAACGTAGTTAATCAAAACAGAACAGAATACAGTATACGGTCTCCAGAATACGTGCCGCATCCTCGCACTAACTATGCTCTTCAAATGTTACATCATCGCTTACCACGCCTGTTAAACACCCTCACACGTGAAAACATTGATGTCATTTCTTGCCCTATCTCGCGTTTATATCAGTATTTCCTTTTAATACCAGCCTTTGTCAATGGCTGAAATGTGTCCTTTCTTTCCTCGCAGTGTTTACTTTGTTAATGGTTCTTTCACTGTTTTTGTTGCTCAAGTGTACACTCTGGATTGTGTGGCTTTACTTTGTTTCTTGTAATATTTTCTTAGAGTGCATTGTTTTTTTTTTGTTTGCTGGCATAATGTCTAAGCCAACATGTTCTTAATTTTCTTTTCTTATATAATTTTTTATTTTTTTATTATGTATTATTTCTTTTGTTTTTCCTGAATCAGTGCCTGTGTCCGCTGCCGCTGCCCTCAGACTGGGTTTAAGGCACGTCAAGCTGCCGTGTGCAACTTTTTCCTTAAATCCCCCATAAATTGTATGTTTATGGAAATAAAGGCAATTCAATTCAATTCAATTAGGTCCCTTATGGCAAAACTTGTGGTGACCCTCTTTGCTGGTTAAGAACAGTCCATCAAGACTTGTAGCTCTACTCAAGGCTACATAGACGAGTTTCTGTGGGTGGTTTGAGGCATATTCGTAGACGACAGCATGAAAGGTTCCACCCTGCGACTTGTGTATGGTCATTGCACTGGCAGCTATCAATGGAAACGAGTACGTTCGACAGGCATGTGCCTCAAAGCTTTCCCCTTTTGTTTCTCACTTTGCTTCTTCCGGTAAGCACGCTCCTTTACAAGGCGCTGTTCCCGCTGTTCAGGAATTTCTTCAGCACGCATTTTCCGTTTGGTAGCATTTCGCCGCTCGAACCGAGTAGAAGTACTCGAAGCTTCATCCTTCACCTCGGCATCGGTTGTCGAACGCTGCCGTCTAGCTGCATACTGTGCACGTCCCTTGGCAAGCCGTACTTCTCGTTCTTCTCCCGTTTCCGTGGCTGTTTGTAACTTGCGTTTTGCGGTCTGGCGAGCCGCCCTCTCCCTGGCCGACATCTCGCTGCTGAACTGACTCAACGAGTGCGTCGCCTTTTATACAATTGCGTGACGTCAGTATCTCTTAGCGGTAGGAGCGGGAGTTAGGCCGCCGGCGGAGGCTGCGCGTCCGCAAGCGAGCGCACGAGTTGAGCCCCAGCTTTCACAGCTGTTGTGACGTCATATCACGTGGTGCGCCGATGTAGGTCAAGTGGTAGCTACGCGGCCGCGCGCGGCGCAGCAAGGAAGAGCTCGGTTGTGCGGCTAGTATGCTTCGCATAAAAGAAGAGGGAGAGAAAGACGCGCGCCGCAACAGCCGTCGTTCACCCCCAAAGCGGTGGCGGGTGCAATGACGGCCTACAACAGATAAACATACGGTTGCAGGCTAGCCCCCACCGCAAGCGGTGGGCTGCTCTGCAGCCCCCTTAGCCCCCCCCCCTTAATACAGCGCTGACGGCAAGCTGGGAACAGTGCAACGAGCCCTGTGTGATGACTGGTTGCCTGCAGCGGAACTATTGCGCTGGCAGTAGCGACGGACGACAGTGTACAACGCCTCACGCACACTTGCTTTTCATTGCAGGTTAGTGCCAAGATCATTTTCTTTCTCACAGCTTTGTCTGCTACCTTTCGTTTACGTCGCTGCTGCCAAGGGGACCTGTGATTTTGTTTTAACATTTGTATCTCAGTTTTCATGCTCTATGGCAAAATATGCTGACTTCCTTAAGTTCAAAGAGGAAATCAGACAAGAACTAAAAGTGTTCCTCGAATCGGTGGAAAGGGATCTGCGAAACTAAATTCTCGATCTACGGACCGAACAGAGGAATCAGGCCCGAAGCCTTGACTTTGCTGATGGAACCATTACAGAGCTGAAAACTAAATTAGAGGCAGAAATTGCAAGAAACACTGAACTAGAAAAGGAAAACGAACTCCTTCGTGCTAAATGTTTGAGCATCGAACGTAACGCAGAAGACCTTGAAAACCGCATGGTTATTTCCGAGCAGTATTCTAGAAGAACTAACCTTGAAATCCAAGGCGTGGTTAACCAACCAAATGAAAATGTGTCCGATATACTATCTAGGATTGGCAGTCTCATAGATGAACCCATTCAAGAGTCTGACATTGAAGCATGTCATTGTGTGCCCACACGGAGAGACTACAAGACAAACATTGTACAGTTCAAGACACGCGCAAAACGAGACAATGTTTTAAGAAAGGCAAAAAAGACGCACATGACAAACAAAGATCTCGACCTGAACGATGAAACCGGCCTGAACGACAGAACCAGCCCAACAATACAACCCCTTTTTACGCCAATGAACACCTGTGTCCAACGCTGAAAAAACTGCTGGCTATGGCTGTTAAACGGAAGTACGAACACCAGTGGACATTGGTCTGGTCATTCAACGGAAAAGTATTTTCCTGGAAGGCCGACGGCTGCCCTATCGTGGCAATAACAAAGGAAAGCTGCCTTGATAAGATCTGCTCGTAGAAAGCCAAGGAAACATATTTCACTTCTCTGAAAAAAAAATTTTCATAGTCATGGCACGCTGCAACATACAGTATGATTAACTTATCTTGCCTCAGGATCTCTGCACTGTTGAGCACTCGTGCGAGTCTGTTCTACATATTAACGCGCGTTCCGTGAATGGCAAGGAAGATACCATTACTTCCTTTTTGAACGAATTTGGCTTCGAGTTTACTATACTAATGCTTTCTGAACGTGGTATGTCGATGGTTGTATATGCTAAAACTGAAAGGATATCAAAACTTTTTCTTAAACCGCACGGGCAAACGAGGGGGTGGTGTCGCAATTCACGTTGTCGCGCGTAAGTCATGTAAAATTGTGAAGGAACTCAGCAGAATAACTAATGACTTTGAAGTATTAACGTTACAAAGCAAGAATGAAACTATTGCCGTGATATATCGTCCGCCTTCCGGAAACATTGCTAGTGTAGTGAACGAAGAGCGGATTCACGAAGACGAGGAAGAGGACGACGAAGTGCCGCTGCTCGAGCTTTCTGGTTTTTTGCCTTGACGGACTGTGTGCTTGTGCTGTTCGCCGTGCAGCTTACAGAGGGCTATATTCCCTGTTGAACCATCACTAAAACCCTTCACTTGGTGGAGGTGAGGATTTCCGTCCGCCCTGGACCTTCGCAGCCGCACACTACCAACAATAGCCATAACCGACACTACCACTCCTGGTACAATCAGCTCCTCGTCCCCCGTCTTCTGCGCTGGAGCTTAGCGCCAACGGGACTCTCCAATCTTCAGCGGAACCGGCGACCACGACGTCGAAGATTGGCTTTCCTCATATGAGCGGGTCAGTACTCACAACAAATGGGACGACGGCCTCAAATTAAATAACGTCATATTCTGCTTAACGGACGTTGCCAACCTGTGGTTCCGCAACCACGAGACCGATATCTCATCGTGGTATGCTTTCAAGACCACTTTTTCCGATATCTTTGGCAGGCCTGCAGTGCACAAGCTGCGCGCTTAGCAACGCTTGCGCGGCCGTGCCCAGCTACCTGGTGAGAACTTTACAAGCTATATTGAAGATGTTGTAGACCTCTGCAAGCGGTTGGACACTTCAATGACAGAACATGTCAAGTTTGGTCACATTTTACAAGGAATAGAGGACGACGCGTTCCAGATGCTTCTGGCCAGAAATCCAGCAACCGTCGTCGACGTAATCACTGCTTGCCAAAACTTTGAGGAATTACGCAAGCGCCGTAAAATCGCTCGTTCCTCGCTCTCACACCAGGAGCCTCTTTCAGCTCTAACACCTGACGCAGAACAGTCCTCATTGCTGCCCCAAATAAAGCAGTTTGTTAGAGAAGAAGTTGCCCGTCAACTGTCCCTTGTTCCCCATCGTTCTGACGCTTCCTCTCCTTTGGTGTCAAAGTTGCAGCAAGTTATCCGCAAACAAGACGCAGAAGCACTTCCCAGGCTTCGTGAAGCTCCTGCTGTCGCTCCATTGACATATGTCGGAGCACCAGTACAGTATAGTCAACCTTCTGTACCAGCCCCTTTGACCTACGCGGCAGTGGCTGCGCGGCCCCCACCTGAGCCGTTACCACCCATGCAGACTGCCCTACGCCACGCACCGCTTCCTTAAACTGCTCCGCTTCATCCTGCGACTCCGCGCTATTACAACCCGTGGCGCACTTCGGACAACCGCCCAATTTGCTACTACTGTGAGTTCGCTGGACATGTGGCCCGTCGATGTCGTCGTCGCATGGCCGCGCCTCCCGAACCTGCGTCTTCTGATTACTCCCCACCGCTGCTTCGTTCTGCCCACTCTCCGCCTGCGTACGCCACAGAACAGCATTCGTATACAACCCGTCGTTCTCCTTCTCCGCGGCGCCGGTCACTGTCACCATTGCGCCGGCGACCAACACCTGCTGACGAGGGAAACTAAGCTCCGCGGTTCCTGCGTGCTCTGCGAAAAGCTCAAGGCCTCATATTTTGCCCACTAACGTTATAGTGATCTCTATCGATGGTCTGTCCGTATATGCGCTGGTCAATACGGGTGCTGCAGTGTCAGTGATTCAAGAGCGACTCTGCCGACGATTACGAAAAGTTACCACGTCATTTGACGATTTGTCGCTCCGCACTGCCAGTGAAGAGAGGATTGCACCTTTAGCAGCATGTACAGCACGTGCCGTCATTGAAGGTGTTTTGTACAGTGTTGAGTTCGTAGTTTTGTCGTCTTGCTCCCACGACGTGACCCTCGGATGGGACTTCTTGTCTAAAATTAACGCCGTGATCGATTGCGCCCAAGCAGAAGTGGAATTTTCTGCACTGTGCGACGCACTGCCCGACGACAACAGTTCAGTGTGTCCTCAAAAGCTCACCATCGCTGAAGATGTCGACGTAGCACCAGAGGCTTGTGCCCTTGTGCCTCTTTCGTGTCCTGCTGTGTCAGCCGTTAGTGTTTTATTTACGCCGTCTGCATCCTTCATCCACCGCAAGCACCTGCCGCTGCCGTCTGCTGTTCATGATGTTCAAGGTGGCTTCACGAAGCTACTCATCTACAATCCGTCTCCGCGCTCGATTACTCTTCTACGTGACGAATCTCCCGGTTCTATTCAACCAGCTCACCTTCTATCCGATCTGGACGCCTCCGAGACCTACCGTAGTACCTACATTGACGCTCTGCAGTCCGATCCGACGCCTGATTAGTTGCCAGACGACTTCTTCCGAACCGCCATCGAGGACGTTCTTCCTTCCACCTACCGGACGCAGCTTGTGGCCCTTTTACAGACATTTCGCTTCGCCTTCGACGCTGCCCACACACCTCTCGGCCGCACTTCCACAGTCGCGCATCACATTCAGACCGGCTCTAACTCACCTTTTCGACAGCGACCCTATCGTGTGTCAGCGGCAGAGCGTCGCGTGATCAATGAGCAAGTTGAGGACATGCTACAACGTGGTGTGATCAGTCCATCTCAAAGCCCCAGGTCTTCACCAGTGGTGCTAGTAAAAAAGAAAGATGGTTCGTTTCGCTTTTGTATCGATTACCGGCGCCTCAACAAAATTACCCACAAGGACAATTACCCCCTTCCGCGTATAGACGACGCTCTTGATTGCCTCAAAGGTGCCGAGTGCTTTTCGTCTCTTGATTTACGTTCCGGTTACTGGCAAGTGCCAATGGCCGCCTGTGACAGAGAGAAGACCGCATTTGTGACGCCGGTTGGCCTCTATGAATTTAATGTGATGCCCTTCGGTCTGTGCAATGCGCCCGCCACATTCGAGAGGATGATGGATAACATCTTGCGGAAGTTCAAGTGGCACATCTGCCTTTGCTACTTGGACGACATTGCTGTTTTTTCCACCGACTTCGCTACGTATCTAGAGCACTTGCGGCAAGCTTTGGTTTGTCTCACTGACGCCGGCCTACAACTGAATCTCAAGAAGTGTCACTTCGGTGCCAGGGAGTTGACTATTTTGGGGTACATCGTCTCTAAGGAAGGTGTTCGCCCTGATCCGGCCAAGCTGCGCACAGTGGCGGAGTTTCCTAAGCCGGTCTCGCTCAAGCAACTTCGAAGCTTCGTAGGTCTTTGCTCCTATTTTCGGCGCTTCGTACGGAATTTCGCTTCTATTATTGCACCCCTCTGACGAAGCTACTCGGGGGAAACAGTGACTTAACTACCTGGTCGGCCGAGTGCGATGAAGCGTTTACCGCATTGCGCCATCTTTTGACATCGCCGCCAATCCTTCGCCACTACGACCCGACAGCACCCACCGAGGTCCATACTGATGCGAGTGGCGTTGGCCTCGGAGCTGTTTTGGCACAACGGAAAAACGGCTTTCACGAATACGTCGTCGCGTACGCGAGTCGTGTCCTCTCTAAAGCTGAATGCAACTACTCAGTTACAGAAAAGGAGTGTTTGGCAATTGTTTGGGCACTAACGAAATTCCGACCCTACCTGTACGGTCGCCAGTTTGACGTCGTCACGGACCACCACGCCTTATGTTGGCTGTCCTCTCTTAAAGACCCTTCCGGCCGCCTCGCATGATGGGCTCTCCGCCTTCAGGAATTTGACATCCGCGTTATATATCGCTTTGGCAGTAAACACATTGACGCCGACGCTCTGTCTCGTTCTCCCCTCTCCAACGAACCTGCCTGCTCCACGGTGGCTGATCCCGTCCTCTCGCCTCTAACCATCGCTGATATGACTGTGGAGCAGCCCAAAGACCCCTGGATCGCATCTCTTATCGACATCGTGTCCACTTATAACGCTGCTGCGACTTCTTGGATTTTACGCCGTCAAGCACCACACTTTCCCCAACGAGACGGTCTTCTCTACCGCCGCAATTATATGCCTGATCGTCGACGGTGGCTTCTCGTCATTCCCCGCCATTTACGACATGAAATTTGCGCCTCTTTCCATGCCGACCCTCAGTGTGCCCATCCTGGTGTAGTCAAGACGTTTCAAAGAATTTCTCAACGCTACTATTGGCGCAGCATGTACGGTTATATTCGCAAATACATCCGCTCCTGCATCGCCTGTCAGCGCCGGAAGTCATCCACACCTCGTGCTTCTGGCCCCTTACAATCCCTTCCATGCCTGGCCCGTCCTTTTGATCGCGTTGGCGTTGATCTTTACGGGCCACTTCCCTGTACGGTCTTTGGGAACCGCTGGATTATCGTCGGCATCGACCGCCTCACCCGATACGCCGAGACCGCCGCCCTATACTGCCGCTAGTGCGCGTGAAGTTGCCCAGTTTTTGTTTCATCATTTTGTTCTTCGCCATGGCGCGCCGCGTGAGCTACTGAGTGACAGAGGCCGAGTCTTCCTTTCCAACGTCGTTGAAGCTCTACTGGCCGAATGTCGCATCATACTTCGGACCACCACAGCCTATCACCCTGAAACTAACGGGCTGACTGAGCGTTTCAATCGTACTCTCGGAAATATGCTCACGATGTATGTTGCCGCCGATCAGACTAACTTGGACGCTGTTCTTCCTTTCGTGACGTACGCTTACAACACCGCCACGCAGTCAACTACCGGATTTAGCCCTTTCTTCCTCCTTTATGGCCGTGAGGCATCGTCCACGATGGACACTATATTACCATATCGTCCCGACTCCTCTGAGTGGACTCCCCTTTCCGACGCTGCAAAGCATGCGGAGGAATGTCGCCAGCTCGCCCGCAGTTTAAAATCGGAATCTCAAGGGCGCCAAAAGCATCGTCACGACAAAGATCAGACGCCACATGTTTTCCCTACAGGATCCCTCGTTTGGCTGTGGGTTCCTGGCATCCCACCGGGATTATCATCGAAATTTTGAACTGAGTACCATGGCCCCTACCGCATCGTTCACCAAACCTCCCCTGTAAATTATATCGTGGAGCCACTCGGTCCCTCTTCGGACATGCGTCATCGCGGCCGCAAAACTGTGCATGTGAGCCGCCTCAAAACATACTACGACCCGCTCGCCTTGTCCTCGCCATAGGTCGCCAGGATGGCTCCTCTTCGCTCCCGGGGAACTAGCTTTATGCAGTTTTTCGAATCATTGCTAGAATACACTTGTGCTAAACATTTTCAACTCATCATTCTAGATACAACACATGCAGTTCGTGAATTTAGCACCCTGATTCAATCTAATGGTTTTGTGAATCACTACATCACTTTTGTGAATCACTAATCACTACACCTACCTGAATTACTGCTAATACTTCGAGTGCTCTTGACCTTATTCTGACAAATGTTGAAATCACTACACCTACCCGAATTACTGCTAATACTTCGAGTGCTCTTGACCTTATTCTGACAAATGTTGAAATTGCAGTCGTTAGAACCGGTACGCTCTCATATGATATAAGTGACCACTGTTCTCTATTCATAATTTACCATAACCATCCTTGCGAGCGACAGGAGGCGGTTATTGTACAATGTGTAACAGATGCTAGACTGGAATCGTTTAAAAATGATATAATCTCGTGTAACTGGGCCACAGTTTTCAATAATACAAATCTGAATGATGCGTACAATGAATTTATTCAAATGTTTGTGCGAATATACTCAAAACAGTTTCCATTCAAGATTCTCAGACCTTCAAAGAAAATAAGGAAACCGTGGATTAACAAGGAACACCTCAAGAAAATAAGAAACAAAATCCACTTGTATCATTCTTTCCTCCAGACGCGCTCGGAAGACACCTTCAAAGCCTTTAAAACGCTGAGAAACCAATTAAACGATCAGCTTAGGGGGGCGAAAATTAGCTACTATCAAAACCTTTTTGTCCGTATTAACAAAGACAGATCTGGCACAGCATGGAAAGTTTTAAATACTGTGCTCGGTCGCGAACGTAATTCTTGTATTCCGAACACAATTTCTGTCAATGGTTGTCAACTGAGAGACTGTGCATTAGCAGATCACTTTAATAATCACTTTGTTAACGTTAATCCCCCAGAAAAAAGTTCTCTGCACCCAGCCATTCTCAACTCCACCTGCGCTGACACAGTGTTTTTGCTGCGCCAACTGACGAATATGAAGTAGTCAGAACGTTTATGGACCTACGTAATAGCAGATCACTTGATATTGATAACATACAAATGAAGCCACTAAGGTACGTCTTACCATTCATAGCTTCGCCTCTGGTTCTCATATTTAATTTATCACTTGTATCTGGTGACTTCCCGGATGGCATCAAAAACGCGCGGGTGTCAGTGATTTATAAAATCGGCGATCGTAGCCTGCCATCGAATTATCGGCCGATTTCTGTGCTTCCTGTGTTTTAGAAGGGGTTGGAAAAGCTTATCTCTGTTCGTATTACAAAGTTCTTTGATAAGAAAGCTATTTTAACCGACTCTCAGTTTGGTTTTAGGAAATGTCGATCGACTGAAGTAGCTCTGCTTGTGTTAACGAAACGATTTTACAAAACATTGAACACAACCTGCTAACAATCGGCACCTTTATCGACTTCAGCAAAGCGTTCGATTGCATAGATCATGATATCCTTCTAAATAAACTAAACTCCTATGGTATTCGCGGGACACCTCTATCTTTAATTCAAACTTATCTCAAGAACAGAAATCAGTGTGTTTCCATTAGAGACCAAAGCTTGGCGCTTTTATCGACAACATGTGGCGTACCACAAGGAAGTATTTTAGGTACCCTCTTATTCAATACGTACATAAATGATATTGTAAATATAGACCCATCTGTTCAGTTTGTGATATATGCTAATACAGCATCCCGCTGCTTTCTGGTAGTAGTATGAATCAGCTCATACTAAGGAGCGAAGCCGTCCTCTCAAAACTTTCATCTTGGGCCAAAGCAAGCAGGATAAGGATTAACCCAACAAAAACTAAAGCTGTTATTTTTCGCGCAAAATATAAAATCGTTCCGCCAGGCGTCTTTTTCAGATATGAAAATCAAGATGTAGAAATAGTGAACACACATAAAACCCTTGGCGTATACTTTTCCTGCCATCTACAGTGAGACAACCATATAGACTACATCCGCAAAAGCTTTCAGCTATTACTGAAATAATGTCGCGTTGCCGAATGATGCTTCCTAAATCTGCTTAACTCCAAATATATATCATGCTTTGTTTCTTTCAAACTTAAACTATTGCACGTTAGTTTGGGCTACGACAACTAAGACAAACATAAATAAACTTTTACTTCTACAAAAGAAAGAGATCCGCTACGTTGCGAATATACTGTAGTAATCCCGATCGCCATCAGCTCGCATGCCAACCCGAAGAGGTAGACGAAGTGGAGCCGAAGCCTTGTTGGCACTGCACTGTTGGGTCGAACGCTACCCCCGTCGCTTTGGTTTGCGGACGTCGCCTACGGTCTTGGTGCTCCAATAAACACCTTACACTTGGTGGAGGTGTCTCGGTCGTCGCCCCAGTCCTCCTCGCAAATTTCACCCTGGAACTTCGGAACCGCACGCTACCGCCTTCGGTCACAACCATGCAGGACGCTCCCAGCCAACCATCGGCGCCCATCCCTGCCACGCCTGCCGCCATCTTCTGTCCCGGGGCACAACGCCCCGTGACCCACCTTTCTTCAGTGGTACCGACGACCATGACGTTGATGACTGGCTGGCCTCTTTCGAGCGCGTCAGCACTTACAACCGCTGGGACGATTCCATAAAACTGAGCAACGTCCTCTTCTACCTCACGAACGTGGCAAATCTGTGGTTTCGAAACCACGAAGCCGATCTTTCGACGTGGTCTGTCTTCAAGAACTTCGCGGATGTCTTCGGCCGTCCTGCGGTACGCAAACTCCGCGCTAAACAACGCCTCCATGCACGGCTTCAACTTCCAGAGGAAACGTTTACCAGCTATATTGAGGACGTGGTTGACCTCTGCAAGCGGGTCAATCCATCCATGCCCGAGCCCGAAAGAGTCGCACATGTTCTAAAAAGTCTCACTGATGATGCGTACTATATGATGTCGGCCAGGGACCCTACTTCCGTATCCGACATTATAACCCTGTGCCAGAGGTTTGACGAGCTACGAAAGCAACGCGCTTCAACGCGGCGGGCTGCTGCACCTGCTGGCATTGCTGGCTTGGTACTGGCTACTTCGTCTGCGGAACCGTCTCAATTTATGCAGAATATCCAAGACTTCATCCGCGAAGAAGTTGCACGCGAGCTGTCCCTCCTCCATCCAGTTCAGCCGACCGTCTGCACTTCGCTATTAGCGCCGACCAACGCGCCCTCCATCTCGCCGGCTGTCCGCCAAGTTATCGAGGCGAAAGTCGCCGAAGCGCTGCCTTCTAGTGTTTCCATCGCTCCTGTGCAAACCCCACTCACTTACGCTCAAGTAACCGCTGGAACGCACGGTCCGCTTCCTACATCGTCTTACCAGAACGGCCCTGCATTTTATGCTCCACCTCGTTTCATGGCCGCTCAGTCTCCGATCCCTCGACCGCCGACCGACGAACCCATGGCGAACCGCCGTCAATCGCCCAATTTGCTATGCTTGCGGGCTCCCGGGTCACGTGGCTCGCCTTTGCCGTCATCGCCCGCTTCATCCTGATAACGCAGTCCGTCAGTACCACTACGATCCCGAGCCGCCCTTGAGCAACGTCTCTTCTGGATCGTTTCCACCTCGGGCTCAGTACTCGACACGCCATTCGCCTTCGCCTCGCCGACGCTCCATTTCACCGATGCTCCGGCGACAGGGCCCTACGCAAGGGGAAAACTAAATGCCGCAGTTCCGGAGGCAAGAACTGCGCGTTTGACGAACTCGTTAAGTCCTCCGCCTTCTCCCGCCAACGTCATTGAAGTGTTCGTAGAAGGTTTTCCCGTTTTTGCGCTGGTGGATACAGGTGCTGCCGTTTCCGTAATTAGTGATGCCCTTCGCCGCAAAATTCGCAAGGTCACGACTCCGCTTTCTGCCTTTTCGCTTCGTACGGCCAGTTCAGAGCGCATCACCCCTGTGGCAGCGTGCACAGTACGAGTTTGCATCAAAAACATTACGCATCTCGTCGAGATGGTGGTGCTTTACGCCTGCTCCCACGACATCATCCTCGGCCACGACTTTCTGTCGACTCAGTGTTGTGATTGATTGTCTCCGTGCTGAAGTTGAGCTTTCCCCTGTGTGTAATGTTTCCCTGTGTGACCCGCCTGTGCACCCTGCTAAACTCCTTGTAGCTGCAGACACCGACATTCCTCCCTTTTCTTCTGTTCTCGTTTCCCATATTTCGGCACCTGCCCTCCCTAGTCCTGTTCTCTTTACGCCCAAACTCGCCTCCGCCCACCATAACCGCCTCCTTCTTCCTTTAGCCGTTCTAACGATTTCTGATAGCAGCTGTGTCATCTATGCTTCCAACCCTTTTCCCTGCCCGACGGTTGTTCTTTTCGGGGAGTGCCTCGGCTACATTGAAGAGCTAGACCCTGATCGCACTTACATGTTCTCCGAACCTGAAGTTTTTCATCACGTCGCTGCCCTGACGTCTTGTGCTGCTACGAGTGATGAGCTTCCTGTCGAAGCCCTTCATCGAGCTATCGCGACCAACTTTCCGTCCATCCAACGGGACCAAATAGTCGCCCTCCTTCAGCGCTTCAGTGCATCTTTTGACGTGTCCTAGCCTTCCTTGGGCCGCGCCTTGACTGTTTCTCATGCAATCGACACTGGTCCTCATGCTCCCCTGCGGCAGCGACCATATCGCGTGTCGCCCACCATGCGCCGCGTCATTGGTGAAAACGTCGCCGATATGCTTCAACGGGGCATCATACGGCCATCTCATAGCCCTTGGGCCAGCCCCGTAGTGTTGGTGACGAAGAAAGATGGCACGATCCGCTTCTGTGTGGACTACCGGCGTCTGAATAATATAACCCGCAAAGATGTTTACCCACTACCACGAGTTGACGACGCGCTAGATTGCTTGCAAGGAGCGGAGTTCTTTTCGTCGCTAGATTTGCGCTCTGGCTATTGACAAGTACCGATGGCTTCCGCTGACCGCCCGAAAACAGCCTTCATCACTCCCGATGGCTTGTATGAATTCAATGTGATGCCGTTCGGACTGTGCAACGCCCCCGCCACCTTCGAGAGAATGATGGATAACATTCTCAGTGGGCTCAAATGGGAAACGTGTCTTTATTATCTAGATGACATTTTCGTTTTCTCGAAAGATTTCCCTTCCCTCCTTCTGCGCATTCAGCGTGTCCTTACGTGCCTTACTGAAGCCGGCCTACAGCTCAACTTGAAGAAATCTCACTTTGCCGCTACCAAGCTCACAATATTTGGTCACGTCATATCCAAGGTAGTTTAACAAAACTTGAAGCGCGTGTCCTGTGTCTTCTTCTCTTGTGTGCGTCTTCCCGTGCGCTTCATCTTCAGTCAAATTACAATGCATCATATCCAAGGATGGCGTTCTACCGGATCCTACCAAACTTCGTGCCGTCGCAGACTTCCCCAAGCCCACAACCTTGAAGGAACTTCGCAGTTTTGCCGGTATATGTTCGTATTTCCGCCGTTTTATGCGCAACTTCGCCAGTATCATCGCCCCTTTAACGCACCTTCTCGCCGGAGGCCCGAACCTCTCCTCTTGGTCACCAGCCTGTGATGCTGCGTTCAGTACACTACGCCGTCTACTGGTCTCTCCCCCTATACTCCGCCATTTTGACCCTGCCTACTCGACCGAAATACACACGGATGCAAGCGGTGTAGGTCTGGGCGCTGTTCTTGCTCAACGGAAACCTGGATATTCCGAGTATGTCGTCGCGTACGCTAGTCGTGCCGTCACGAAAGCGGAATCGAACTATTCTGTGACCGAAAAGGAGTGTCTGGCCATCATATGGGCCATTACCAAGTTTCGGCCTTATATTTACGGTCGCCCATTCTACGTTGTTACCGACCACCACGCGCTCTGTTGGCTATCCTCCCTCAAAGACCCCTCCGGCCGCCTCGCCCGCTGGGCGCTACGTCTTCAGGAGTACGATATCCACGTCATCTATCGATCTGGACGCAAGCACACCGACGCTGATGCCCTTTCCCATTCACCGCTTCTTAACGACTGGACGGCTGGCTTCGTTTGTGCCTACGATATGTCGCCGCTCAACATTACCAACATGAAATCTGAGCAGCAGAAGGATCCATGGATATCCTCCCTCTTAACATTCCTGTCTACGCCCGCAGAGCTCCGTCACTTGCACTTCGTCGTCAGGCCCACCACTTCGCCACTCGTGATGGACTTTTATACCACCGCAATTACCATCCTACAGGGCGAAAGTGGCTTCTAGTGATTCCGCGACATCTCCGTGCTGAAATCTGCGCCTCTTTCCACGCCGATTCCCAATGCGGCCATGCAGGTGTCATGAAAACCTATTCTCGACTGCGTATGAGATATTACTGGCGCGGCATGTACCGCTTCATTCGTCAATACATCCGATCCTGTACCGCCTGCCAACGTCGCAAGAATCCACCCCCTCAGCCAGCCGCTCCGTTGCAGCCATTGCCTTGCCCCAGGCGCCCTTTTGACCGTGTCGGTAATCGATCTGTATGGCCCGCTTCCGACCACTTCGGCGAACAACCGCTGGGTCATCGTAGCCGTTGACCACCTAACCCGTTACGTGGAAACATCGGCCTTGCAGTCTGCCACCGCAGGGGATGTTGCTTCGTTCATTCTGCATCGCCTCGTTCTTCGTCACGGCGCACCGAAAGAATTGATCAGTGACCGCGGACATGCGTTTCTTTCCGACACTGTCGAAGCCCTCCTCAAACAGTGCGAGATCATTCACCGGAGCACCACAGCGTATCACTCCCAAACGAACGGCATGACTTAGCGATTTAATCGCACTCTTAGTGACATGCTAGCCATGTACGTTGATAGCGCTTACTCTAATTGGGACCAAATGCTGCCTTTCGTAACGTACGCCTACAATACGGCTACGCAGACTACGACTGGGTTCTCCCCCTTCTTTCTTTTATATGGTCGTGAACCCACGTCCACCATGGATACTATCCTGCCTTACCAACCGGACGCTTCAGAGACCACTCTACTGTTTGAAGCGCACACATTTGCCGAAGAATGCCGACAATTGGCGCGCTCCTTCACAACGGAGAACCAGGCTCAACAAAAGCATAACCGCGACCCTACAAATCCAGCGCCTTCATATCCCTCAGGTGTCCTCGTTTGGCTCTCGGTGCCTTCCTCTGCACCCGGCCTCTCATCCAAACTCCTATCGCGCTATCATGGACCTTACCGCATTCTCGAACAATATTCTCCCGTCAATTACGTAGTAGAGCCCTTGAACCCATCTTCAGATCTTCGCCGTCGCGGCCGAGAAACTGTATATGTCGACCGCCTCAAGCCGTATTATGATCCCCCTGCCCTTTCCTCACCATGAGTCGCCAGGATGGCTTCTTTTCCGCCGGGGGGTATTGTAGTAATCCCGATCGCCATCAGCTCGCGCGCCAACCCGAAGAGGTAGACGAAGTGGAGCCGGAGCCTTGTTGGCACTGCACTGTTGGGTCGAACGCTACCCCCGTCACTTTGGTTTTCGGACGTCGCCTATGGTCTTGGTGCTCCAATAAACACCTTACACAACATGCAACGCACACAGTTAGGCATGCTATTCGTACTTGTAACATTGTAAGTGCCGATCATATGTATGAATTTCGCTTAGTACAGATTATGTATTTCTCTAAATCTAGTGCTAAGAACATCCTAGAAAATCTCGGATCCTTGGGCTACAGAAATACAAATGTTAACACCCGCAGCACTGATGTATGAGAAATACCGCATTTCAGAACAAGTTATAAACT
>JAJIZL010030231.1:32599-48242 GCA_023969395.1 Amblyomma maculatum
AGCACTGATGTATGAGAAATACCGCATTTCAGAACAAGTTATAAACTGCAGTCGGTGGCTCATAATTTATCATGTATACTAAACAAATATAAGCACATTACCGATTTTAGTTCTAAGAAGCTGAGAGCCCATTTTTTCGAAATGTCAATTGTAACCGCCTAATGTGCTTGTACCACTATAATTTGCATTTTTTTTTTATTCTGACGTTGTTATGTGTTGTTATATTCCGTATCATAATGTTGAATGTGATATTAAGGTGCTGATGTTTTAATTTTAGTATGTATTACAGTGTGACATTGACACTGTAAATGTGCTGCAAGTTTGTAGTTCCTTTCTATTTCTTCATTGCAAGCGATTTTAATGTGTATGTTATGCTACTTTGTGTACCTTTCATGTTGTGCTAAAATTATTTGTTTTTCTTATATTCGCTACTGACATGTATTGGTCCCTAGGGCGTTTGTCAAGCTGTGTGCACAGCTTTTAGCCGAGGGTGACCATCCAGATTTTTCTGGCAAATAAAATTGATTGATTGATCGATTGATTCTTGGTTGCGAGTTTTGGTGAGTGCGGGACTTTCTTGTACTGAGTTTTGCCAGGATTTTGTTAGTGTAGAAAAGAGAGCTAGTAATTGCTTTTTGCTGCTGGGTTATTTTACAGTAAGGCAACAGTGGGGAGTAGAGAAGGCAGCAGTCGGAACAGCCATGGATTTGAAGTCGTCGCGCAAACCGAAATTGCTGAAGTTTGTGAAGGAGTTGGGTGTGAACATCTCAGAAAAGGTCATAAAACCAGAAGTGGGAAACGCTAATCTTGCGTTGGAAGTTGATGACCAGCTTTAGGAATGCTTTGAGATCGTTGAGGAACGGGAACGTAAAGAGAAAAAGAGGAACTTGAACACAAAGAACAACGAGAGAAAGAGGAACTTGAACACAAGGAACGACGAGAGAAAGAGGAGCGAGAGCGTCAACATGTTTTGGAAATGAAACGTCTCGAAGTAAAGATGGAACGCGCTCGTATTGCAAGGCGGGCTCACGGTGCAAGATGAGTGACCAGACGAGGCCGTTTAGCCTTGAAGAGGACGTTGGTTTGTTTCTGGTTAATTTTTAGCGAACGTGCGAAAAGCAAGACTTTTCTCGGGAAACGTGGCTAAAGCGTTTGCTCACTTTGTTCCCGGCGAGGCAGCAGACGTAATCGCTCGTTTGAAAAAAAAAAGAGAAGGTAGAGCATTACCACAAAGTGGACTCGAGTCTGCTAAAAATGTACAGGTTGTCACCAGAATCCTTCCGTCGGAAGTTTCGGGAATGTCAGAAAGGCAAAAGTGGTGGTTTGTGGGGTTTAATGTCCCAAAGCGGCTCAGGCTATGAGAGACGCCGTAGTGGAGGACTTCGGAACTTTCGACCACCTGGGGTTCTTTAACGTGTACTGACTTCGCACAGCACACGGACGCCTCTTCCTTTCGCCTCCATCGAAACGCAGCCGCCGCGGTGGGGTTCGATTCCGGGTACTCCGGCACAGTAGTCGGGCGTCTTACCACTGCACCACCCCGGCCTATTCAAAAGGCAAAAGTGCGTCGTATACAGAGTTTGCATACAAGCTTCTGTCAAACGTGTATGAGCGGCTCAAAGAAAAAAAAAAAGCTTTTGGTGACCACGACAGAGTTGTGCAGTTTTTCGGTCTGGAGCAGTTTTATAGTTGGTTACCTGAGAACGTGTGGGACTGGGTCCTGGATAGGCCAGAAGTATGGTGAATAGAGCCGCCGTACTAGCTGATGAGTTTGCGACGTGTCGAGCTCGCGGAGCTAAGGACGGTCAATAGGGGGAATTAGGCTTCAAGTTTGAGAAGCCGAAGTTCAGGCCCATTAGAGCCAATCAGAATAAACGTGGGGCGGTTGTGAGTGAAAGCAGTCCGGCCGAACATAATGAGACGATGGTAGCTGAAGCCGAAAGCCTGAAGAGGTTTGAGGCAAAGCAATCGTGAGTCTGTTATACGTGCCAGGAACCGGGTCACTTTTTGGCGCAGTGTCCAGAAACAAAAATAAAGCGTGTTTTTGTCATTATGCAGCACTGACGAGAACATGAAGCTTCTCGAAGCATACACTCGAGACCTCCTCGCGAACGGGAAAGAGTGTCGAGTGCTTCGTGATTTTGCGGTTACCATGGATCTGGTTCACCCCTCCTAATAATAACCAGTGATGTCCACGGGTGAGTGCGGTTGGATCAAACAAACCGCGGACGCTCACAGCGTGTGTTTGCCCATAGCCAAAGTGCTTATTGAGGGGCCTTTCGGTGCACTTGAGACAGAAGCTGCGGTGTCATCGGCGCTTCCCCCTCAGCATCCGTATCTCTTTTCAAACAAGTCAAATTACCTCCTGCGCGAGAAAGGAGCTTATGTTTGGAGAGGCTAGCGTACTGGCCCTAATCAGATTTACAGCTCGGGCGCTTGCTGCAAAGGCGGTAGTTCCGGAGATGACGTTGTCAGGAAACGAGAAAGGGTCGGAGGCACAGCACGCTGAGATTGGAACCACGTCCGCTGTAGATACAAGTGAGCCTGGAAAGTTACAGGCACCAGATGCAGAAAATGCCCGACACGGGAAAATTAGAGGAGCTATCTGCAGGCTTCTTCGTCGCGCCTACGTCAGATCGTTTCTTATTCTTGTGCGTTTTTTCATTCGTCACCACAAAAGCTTTTCATTATGATCCATTATGAATACGCACAAATCAGTGTATGCCTTCTGTTTTGAATGTCTCGTGCTCCTGAGTTGGAGCAAAAAGGGGGCAGACTCTTCGCGAGGTATTTATTTGCCTTTTGGTCTGTCTCCTAGGCGGGAACGAGAGAGCGTACGTACTGGGCCGAGCATTAGCTTGGCTTTCAACATACGTCAGCCGTCATTTTGGGGTCCTAGTGACGCCTCGTATGCAACCCCATCCCACTTGAGCGACCTTAATACTACATGCAAAGATATCCTAAATCATTACAAATTAGTCAGGTCAGCACTTCCAAAAGCGTGTAAGCAACTCACCGAAAGCGAAGAGGTTATGCGGCGTAAGCGGCAAGCCGGAGTATTCCCAAACACCCAGCTTTGCAGCAAGTGGCACTCGGAAATTATCGCCCCAGGTGCAAACATTGCAAGGGCATAGCGGATGTGGTCCACATAATATGGAAGTGTCCTAGATTTGGAGAATCAAAGCAGATGAGCCTTGGGAGGCACTGCTTCCCAAACAGGACGAAAATGACAACAGGGACACTGCAGCACTTTTTGCAAACATTGGGCTTTCAGCAAAAACCCACAGTTTTTCATGCTGTGAACTCGAATATCAGGTTGAAATCAGGCAGAAGAAAGCAGAAATAGCTTTTTTTTCAAGAAAAATACGCAGCCCGCGTGACGGGGCTCACCACGGGTCGTGCCGCCGCCTGTGATTGGCCAAGACATCGCGTGACGACATTTTTAGGACCGAGGAAGCTGCCGATGCGGCTCCTTCGCTGCGCTATGCGCTGATTGCAGCTCTCTGCGGCTTTGTTAATGTCATTATGGCATGCCATTTCCACATGAATCACCACCGGGATTTTCACCGCATGTATCCCTACCATATGCGCCCACAAACGATGAAGCACTCCGTTGTGGGGAGCGTAGGTTTGGCATGAAAACTTGTTTTGGTTAAAGTAAGACATTTTGAAAAGTAGTATGTGTCATTATTAGCAGAAAATTCATGGCCCTTAACGAAACCTCGGCGCGCATATTTTTGGGAAGGAAGGGCAGCGAACAATGCCCTAGCCGACTACCTCCGTCTCAGGCCTCTCGCCCCGCCCAAAAAGTCATTGATGTGAAAAAATGAACCCAAAGCTTGGTGTACCAAATCCTGCTTTGAGTGCCGTGGGGTGAAGTAAAAAAGTGAAAGGTGAAGTAGTACACAGCTGCCACCAGACAAATGAACAATAAGCTAAGCGCGGTTGCGGAGCTCTGCAATGCATACGAGGCATTGACGGGGCCACTGTGCTGGAGACCAAGTCAAATGCGCGCAAAATGCCGCTTGAGTCATAGGACATTTAGCAGATGTTGAGATACTTTCCATTTTATCGTACTCTCACAATACATGTTGAGTAAAATGACGGCTGACGTTTGTTGAAAGCCAAGCTGCAGCTCCTCCGCAACCATACCTTCATTAGAAAACCATGTTCAGAAATGTTTTTTCTTATAAGAGCCTCATCGTTTTCATTTATAGCCTAATAAGCATCCCAAATCAAGACAGAACTATGTAAAATGACGAGGCAGCAAAGGGGGCGAAATTACAAGGCCATATATGACCAACTTCGATGATTGCTTGCTTGGTCTGTGCGCTCCTATACTTGAATGCTCCTATACTCAGCTGAGCGGTACACTCCTTATCTTCTATTAATGCTTCCGTAAGGGTTCCACCAACATATCAGGTACGTGCCGTGCTGGAAAAGATCTCACGAAGCCTTCAAAACCTAGCTGCGACACAGCTGTGGGCTCTTCTTTATCATCTGCTCGTTGGCAAAAATCACCAGCGCGTGCTGCTGATGAGTTGTCCATATTTAGCCCAGAAGCACAGAAGCCGTTGCGGAGAAATTTTACGCTTTCACTTTACAGTCCTCCAAGCAACGTGCACGAAGATTTCAAGCCACTTTTACTGGAATGCACACGCATAGCGGGAACGAACCCCCTTATTATTATGGGGGACCTAAACGCTGTACATACGGCATGGGGCTACCACAAGGACACCCCGAAGGGAACCAAGTTGTTGGAAGCGGCTGAGCAGCTGGACCTCTGTCTTATGACGGACGCCATGTCCCCCACTAGAATAGGAAACAGTGTAAGCAGAGACACCTGCCCAGACCTAGCTTTCACCAAAAACATAAGACATTGCACCCGGACCAATCTAGAAGAAACACTTGGCAGCGATCACAAAATCCTTAGCTTATCCCTAATGACAACCCGTATGAAAAGGAACATTGGCTCTACTAAAATAACAGACTGGGATAAGTTCAGACAAATTAGACGGCCACACGACGGCATCACAACAATTGAAGATTGGGTTCAAAGCCTGAAGGATGCTCATGCAAAAACGACCAAGACTATCAACACAACGACAAAAACCCCAGAAGTAGACAGACATCTCCTACATTTATGGGAAGCCCGAAAAAGTCTATTAAAACGGTGGAAATTGCAAAAATTAAATAGAAAACTTAAAATGAAGATAGCACAGGTTACGGCTGAAGCACAAGAGTATGCTATAAAGCTCGCCAAGCAAAACTGGGCAGATTTCTGCAATTCACTGAAAGGTACCCTAAGCACGGCTAAAGCATGGTCAATATTAAGAAGCATGATAGACACATCAAAAACCAAAACGGCCACAAGAAGAACCCTCCACACCATAGCCCATAAATACCCGGGCACAGATGCAGAGTTGATCACCGCCATGCACAAGAAATACATAGGAGACCCTACTCCGGCTTGCCAAACTTCATATGCGGGTCAACCAAACCCCTCCCTTGACTCCCCCATAACACTGGCGGAGGTCTACTCAGCCGCCCGTACATTTACAAGAAACACTGCCCCTGGAGGAGACAAAGTCACCTACGCTATGATTAGGAACTTAAGCACCGAACATCTGCAAGACCTAACGAAGTACATCAACGAAGAACTGTGGGAGAAGGGACAGGTCCCATCAGCTTGGAGACACGCGGATATCATCACCATACCAAAGGCTGGAAAGCCACCGGCTGTGGAGAGTCTCCGTCCTATCTCCCTCACTTCTTGCCTGGGAAAACTCTATGAAAAAGTAGTCCACCTAAGGCTCCAAAATTACATCGACGAAATCAACATATTTCCTTCCTGCATGCTGGGCTTCCGCAAGGGACTCTGCACGCAAGATGCTTTCCTCCGGATTAGGGAAGAGGTAATCAACACCATACCCCGAAAAGGCGAAAATTTCATTCTGGCACTAGATCTCAAAGGAGCATTCGACAACATTGGCCACCAAACCATATTGCAAGAATTAAACAATGTCAACTGCGGAGAGAAAATTTTCAAATACGTGAAGGCTTTCCTCTCAGATCGCACAGCCACCATAGGAATTGGAGAGATCCGATCACCAAAAGTACCCATGCCGAACAAAGGTACACCGCAGGGTTCAATAATCTCTCCAATGCTATTCAACATAGCAATGATAAATTTAGCAAAAAAACTGTTGACCCGCACTGATATTGGCTTCACTTTATACGCGGACGACATCACCATCTGGGCTACTCAGGGATCCTTGGCGCAAAAAGAAGAAGCTCTGCAAGCCGCTATAGACCTAGTCGAGGAATTTGCCGGGGAGAGTGGTCTTCAATGCTCCCCAGAAAAATCCGAACTTATCAGGCTACACAGAAGAAATTACAAGTCCCCAGGAGAAATTCAGCTCTCTCTAGGAGACCAGATAATTCAAGAGAAGGACAAGATCAGTGTTTTGGGGCTGTGGTTGCAAAGCAATTTGAGAGTGGATTATACAATCAAAACACTCAAAACCACAGTCAACCAAATTTCCAGAATGATTAGAAGGGTGACCTGCCACCGGAAAGGGATGAGGGAGGAGGACACCCTACGCCTTGTACAGCCCTTAGTCGTTAGCAGAATTACCTACGGGCTCCCATATCACGAAATTAGATTCACTGATAAAAGGGCCATTGACACTATCATAAGAGGAGCCTATAAAACGGCCCTAAACCTCCCGCCAACAACATCAACGGAACGTCTTTGGGCACTCGGAGTGCACAACAACTTCGAGGAGCTCAAGGAGGCGGTTCTAGAGAGTCAGAAACAACGCCTAACAACAACGCAGGCGGGTAAGGAAATCCTGTCAAAACTAGGGCTATGGCAGGCACTAAGAACTTCTGAGATCAAATCACAAATTCCGACATCCACAAGAAACAACATCTATGTGAACCCGATACCCAGGCACATGCACCATGAGTTACAGAAGGGTCGAAAGAAAGCCAGAGTCAAATCATTGGAAAAACAATTGTCTAAAGACGCGGAAGTTGTCTACATCGACATAGGGGCTTACGGCGAACCTGGCAAGTTCACAATAGCTGCAGTTGACCACAAGAAGAGGCCAATTATTCAGGCTTCGATCTATGCCAAGGATCCTGCGGAAGCGGAATCACTGGCAATAGCCATCACCATAAAAACACAAGACAACCAAAATAAGTCATCACACGTAGTGACGGACTCCCAACCAGCCTGCAGGGACTACCCGGCCGGAAAACCTCACAAAAGAGCGTGTGCAATATTACGTTCCATCTCCCAGACGCACACAATTACATGGACACCTGGACACGAAGGCCTAGAAGGAAATGAGGTAGCGAATGATCTAGCCCGAGCTCTTACAAACCGGGCGGATCCCCATCCCTACCTCACCCCTCTCCTAGGACCCTACGGCGACAGGCTGGAACACCTACGGTTAGAAAGAATTTTCTCACCACCACACAAACACCTTCCTTCCTCGGACGCTATAGACTGGAGAAAAATACAAACACATTCCCTAATCTTCAAATTTTAAATAAGATAAGCCCAACAAAATACACGAGTTACTGTCCTTGGTGCGGTGCAAGCCCCACACTCTTTCACATCTCTTGGGAATGCCTGGACAAACCTGACCCAACGTTAATAGTGCCATGCCCGACACACGAGCAGTGGGAGGCGGCCCTGACCAGCGACAACCTGGACCAGCAAGCCTGGATTATCCAGCTAGTCCGCAAGTCAGCTGCTGCCAGCGGAGCCCTGGACTAGGGGCACCGACCACCCAGCTCCTGCGAATATTTACTGATTATATGCTCATTAAAAGTTTTCTCTCTCTTTTACGCAAAAAAAAGAACAAGGCACGCGAGTGCAACCATGAGCCGATGCTGTCTGCCTGTCCCATCGCGAGATTGCACTAGCGTTAATATCGAGATCGTAATCAATGCTAAACGCAATGGTTCAGATACAAATGAGACCTGAATAGTCAGAAAGTAATAAAACTACGAAGTGCAAGCCTTACCTCCCTTTTCCTCCTTTAATAACCCCGGTTCTAGAAAATGGTGACTATACCGACTCTTTTGTGCAAGGAAATAGAAGGAACCGCGTTATGGTTCAGCCATGACTTTTTGTCAAAGCCCTATAAAAATCGCATTAGGAACAAACTGCATGCCGTCACAGTCACGAAAATGCTCCGAGAAAAATATCTCCTTTGGTTGACTTGAGTTTATCTCTCTTCTCAGCAACGCCGCATTGCGCCGAGGGCATTCAACACAATGGAAGATTACATTGTCATTTCCACAGCGGTTCGTGCATCCAAATACATACAGAGTTGCGTTGCATCAGGTTCAGTTCAGGCGTTCAGTCGTGTCCGACTCTTCGTGACCCTATGGACCATGTCACGCCACGCTTTCCGGTCTCTCACTATCTTCTTAACATCACATAGCTTCATCTGCAATGCCTCGAGAATGCCATCTAACCATCGCGTTCGCTGCCTACCCCTTCTCCGGCGACCCTCAACCTTTCCCAACATCAAATCTTTCTCCAGCGACTCCTCTCTTCTCATCAGATGACCAAAGTAGATGAGCTTTAACTTTAGAATTTGACCCTCCAATGAGCAGTCAGGGTTTATGGTCGACAATATCGACTGATCTGATCTTCTGGCAGTCCAAGGAACTCTTAAGAGTCTTCGCCAGCACCACAATTCAAACGCGTCAATTCTTCGGCGGTCAGCCTTTTTCACAGTCCAACTCTCGCATCCATACATCACAACTGGAAAGACCATAGCACGGGTTATACGGATCTTGGTTGGCAGACTAATGTCTCTGCTCTTTACTAGGCGGTCAAGGCTAACCATTGCTCTCTTTCCCAGAAGCAGGCGTCTCCTAATTTCATGGCTGCAGTCTCCTTCCGAGGTAATCTTGGCGCCCAAGAAAAGAAAATCTGTCACAGCTTCCACTTCTTGTCCATTGATGCTCCAGGACTTGATAGGGCAAGACGCCATGATCTTCGTCTTTTTAATGTTCAGTTTAAGCCCAAACTTCTCACTCTCTTTTTGTACGCGCATCAGAAGTCTCTTGAGATCCAATTCACTTTCTGCCATTAAAGTGGTATCATCCGCATATCTAAGGTTGTTGATGCGTTTTCCAGCGATCTTCACTCCAGCTGAAGACTCGTCCAGACCGGCCTTCCTCATGATGCACTCTGCATATAGGTTAAATAGGCAGGGCGACATTATGCAGCCTTGCCTCACCCCTTTCTCAATCGGAAACCAATCAGTAAGACCATGCCCAGTTCTGACTGTGGCCTCTTGCCCTTCATAAAGGTTCCTGAGGAGACAGATGAGGTGAATTGGAACTCCCATCTCTTGGAGAGCTTGCCACAATCTACTGTGATCTACGCAGTCAAACGCTTTCGCATAATCAATAAAGCAGAAGTAAATGGGTTTCTGGAACTCTCTTGCTTTTTCCATGAACCAGCGAAGGTTGGCAATTTGGTCTCTAGTTCCTCTGCCCTTGGGAAACCCAGCTTGCACGTCCGGAAGCTTCCGATCCACATACTGCTGCAGCCTACCTTGCAGGATTTTTAACATCACCTTGCTAGCATGCGAAATAAGCGCGATCGTGCGGTAGTTGGAACAATCTTTGGCACTGCCTTTCTTTGGAATGGGGATGTAAACTGACCTCCTCCAATCCTGTGGCCACTGCAGGGTTGTCCAAATCTTTTGACATAATGTATGCAGTGTGTTAACAGCGTCGTGGTTGAGGTTTTGAAGCAACTCAGCTGGAATACTATCAATTCCGCTAGCTTTGTTCTTAGCAAGGCTGGCTAAGGCCCATTCAACTTCACTCTTCAGGATGCCCGGCTCGAGATCAGTAATCACAACCGTCCTATGTTGGGTTTGCACATCCGGGTCCTTCTTGTACAGTTCTTCTGTGTATTCCTGCCACCTCTTCTTTATCTCTGAGGCTTCAGTGAGGTCCTTGCCTCGTTTGTCCTTTATCACGCCCAGCTTAGCACAGAAGCTTTCTTTGCTATCTTTGATTGTCTTATACAGAGCTCTTGTGTTCCTTAATTGGCTGTTGTCCTCAACAGCTTGACACTGTATGTTCAAGAAGGCATTCTCATCTCTCCTTGCTATTTTCTGAAAATCCGCATTGAGAACCTTGTATCTTTCTCTTTCCCCCATACCTTTTGCCATCCTCCTTTCCTCAGCTATTTGCAAAGCCTCTTCAGATAACCAGTTTGCTTTTTTGCATTTCTATTGTGACTGGCCATAGGGTTTTCTTGGCAGGAAATACTGGAGTGGGTTGCCATTACCTTCTCCAGTGAATCACGTTTTGTCAGAACTCTCTGCCGTGACCTGTCTATCTTGGGTGGCCCTACACAGCAGAGCTCACGACTTCATCGAGTTTCGCAAGCCCCTCCGCCACTACAAGGCAGTGATCCATGAAGGGGGGGGGAGGGGGGTACACAACGCTAATTTGATGTGTTTTGTACGTCCGCAACGCACGCAAAGACGAGGAAACAGCGCACGCCGAAAGCACCGTCCGTTGGCTCTGAATGCCTTCCGCTCCTCAGTGACGTCACGACGAACGGAGAAGCGACGTTTCTCTCTCCGTTTTCCTCTTCTGTAGCAGTTGCGCGGGGCGCGGGTAATTTGAATTGCGCTCTTTCAGTCGGCGATTGCGCAAATGTTTTATGCATAATCGAAAAAATAACTTCCCAAAATAATCTACTGCAAAAATTTCTGGTATTGGCACATTGGAATAGCGCTGCAGTGTCCTTTTAAGGCATCTGTCTCGCCCTGACCGCTGCTGAGATCTAGGAGGTCTTGGTCGACGACTGAGGGGGAGGACATTACCGGGACCGAGCTGCGCCTGAAATCCTCGCCAATCTTTGGACGGGTGCAAATAAATGTTCTCTCTTTGCCTTTCCTTTCAGCGATTCTTTGATGGACCTTTTCCTTACCAATCTGATAGTTCCCTTTACAAACCTAGAATAATTCGAAGCCTTAGCGTCCTGTGGTCTCTGCATCACACTTTTCCGATTACGTTTACATCTTGCATTATGCAAGTGCAACATTTTTAGTCGCTTCGTTAGGCCTTTTCCATGTCCAATTCCGGTTTTTCAGTGTCAATAAGAATGTTTAATGATTAGTAAGCTACCGCGTTCTGCGAACCCAACGAATATCCCCCCCCCCCCCCCCCCTCCTTCCGACTGTTCGTAGAGATAGTCGCCCACTGCCTGGTCTCCAGATTGCCTTTTGTCTACCGTGGCATTGCAGTCGCCCTTCTACTTTCCTCATTGGCGATACCTACTTCTTCGGAAGCTTTCGACTGTCGGTTGATCATGACTAAATGTAGGCGCGTATGCCTGGAAAACTGTCAGTTTATAGCGCTTATGCTAAAATTCTTCTTTTACTAGCTATACGCTTATTGACAAAGGACCCTACTTCTAGTTCTCACCTCTCCGGTAAACATCGATAATAAAATAAATGTCCTCTATTTATTTATTCATTTCTTCAATTACCGTAGGCTCAAGCATGCATTACAACATACAGAACATACACATACACAGGCAGACATTCAGATACATGCCTTATTTGGCCTTTTACAGGAGTGCAGTATACGCCTCATTTGGCTTCGTAACCACACTAAATCCTATAATATCCCATTTCATGCCGCTAGTTCTTCGAACAGCAATGCTGAACTTGCCTCACTAGCAAGCGTTCCAGCGTACCTTACCTGTTCTAGCGTATCGTACCTGAATGAACCCGGAAAGAACTGGTTTCATGCGATACGGGACTTCGCAGAAGGAAACACAAAATGTCGTTCAAGTAAGATTCTAAAATGCTCTGAAGGCCGAGGGTGGGCTGAAAGTTCGCAGCGAATCAGAGCTAATTTCCGCGGCACTACAGCGAGGCAGTAATGGAACTTTTATCATGCATCAATGTGCTGGGAATGAAAGTTTATTATGAAATAATGCGAAAAAGGTTACGCCGATTTCATTACGTAAAATTCGTTGCCGATGTGCTGTATACACTCGGTAGTGACGCTTACGCTGGCGAACAGTGTAATGTCTTCCGAAAAGTGACGGGTCGAACACTAACGAAAAGCTAATATAGTGTACTTATGCGCAAAACGCCATTGTTCAAATAAAAACAAAACAGATCAGTTTGCATGTTAAAAAACGAATAAACAATACAGTAAAATGATGGAGTGATGCCACATCGGCCGCATCCATATAGCCTGTCATAAATATCAAACTATATTGACCGCGGTCAGCTAATAATGGTAACCCACTACCTTTTAATCTTGCGACGAGCTCTATGAATCAGCCTGCTAAAAGCATCTTTTCCCGATCCTAATAAACGTGAAGAGATTGACCGGAAGCTGGATGGAGGTTCAAATAAAATGGCACATACTTAGAAATCGAAAGTTTTTGGAGCTAAGGTGCCTCAGTTATCTACTATCAGTTATCAGTTATCTAAGATTATGTTCAGGCATCGAGGATGTCGGGACCTAGTGTGGTAATATGCGCTGTCATGATGGCACATTCCGTGAAGAAAACGGCCATTTTCAAAATGAAATCAGTTCGCAGACAGCGTATGGCGGAAGGCAGAAGATCAGGCCCTGGGCGTCCATGAGTCTGGGAGGACCACGGCGCAAGAGGAACGGCGGCCCTGAGGGAAATGGGCCATGCCGGTGTCCGGGCAGCCAAAGAGGGGCGCGAACTCCACCAAGTGCCGTAGAGGAAGGTTGACGCGGTACGGAGCGGGAAGCCAGTGGCTCGCGGGGTCCTGGTACGTTTCGTCGCTGGACTCGCAGTTGTCCAGGGCATAGTATACAAAGAACAGTTGGTCGGCCGACATCTCAGGAAGCTTCGCGTAGCGAAAGTAGGCGCTGGGCAGGTGATGCTCGAGGGACATTTCCTGGTGAAGAAAATATCCACGCACCTGCTATGTGAAATTTGATTTATTCAGGAGGAAAAAAATTGTCAAGAAAATCATTTTGGTCGGCATCTTAACCGCTATGGTAACACCGAGTGACTGATGCACACTGGCATTACACAACAAGTCAAAAGACGTACAGGGTCATCCACATCTATCTATATCTATAGCATGGTCAATGCTGGACAAGGAACAGTTCGATAAGGACTATATTTTACCGGAAAACATATATGCTCATGCATGATTTCCCTCTTTCGAATAGTGACCAACCAAACATGGCAGCGTACTTGGAAAGCCCTGTAGGCCAACTGCAGCGCCACCGTCTGCTGCAAAGCGGCACCCCTGGACAGCGCGGGGTCTGGCGGCGCCCGTCCCTTGATGCTGCTGGGAAGATGCCCGAGATCGCGCTCGAAACAGTTGAGCAGAAATTCCAACTTGTGGATGTCGTCCGCGAACCTGCACCACAAGAGCATCGAATTACTGGTAACCTTCGCGCTTTTGCGGTCTATCGAGGCGTCACACACCCGTGCACATAAGACGCAGTTTTTTCGTAGTGCGAAGGAGATTGTAGATTTTATTTTATTGATTTTGATTTGGCAGTGTACGTGCTGTAAATCCTGAGCGACAAGGCCATTGGTCATAGGCACAAGGAAACGATCAATGGAACATGGCAAAGAAAAAAAAAACACCTGTATACAAATCGCAATGATATAGTGACTTAAACATGCACTGGTCAGATACGCATAACGCTCAAACAACGTAAGAAAGGAATGCGAGGGCAAAAAGAAAACAATTATTCTAGTTGCAGATATAATAACAGCGGTCGTTTTTGTATTTCGTAATATACATATGAAGTAAAGAAGATAAAATTATTTCTTTGCGCTAGAGTCCAGTGTATGAGGTATTATGTGAATTAACTTTGGGAAGCCTTAGTGAGCGCAAAATTTGGAACCCCTAAAACTTCAGCAGTTCAGATTCTAAGTTTAAACGAGGGGAAGGTAGACTGGTACGCGCGTGAAAGAGAACCGAAAAAGGATTGAGGGGGAGCCTAATATCTCAATCCGCAGTGTATGATTCGCACCACAAAATAAACGTAGACACAAATACAAGGAATAAGCAAGACAGGGCAGCTACTGCGAAGGAATAAACAAGAGAGTCGCAGCACGTCTTGTTTTGTTCGTTCCTTGCACTTGTTTCTACGTCTCTTTTGTGCTGCGATTTTTTCACCCTTAATTCCAACCAACTAGCCCGAACCAGATCGCAAGCCAAGGCAACGTTTCGACAAGTGTACTTGTTCTCGCCTGGGTGGACGAAAGATCGCTGTGCAGCATGAAAGAACAGAACAATGGTTGATGGGTAGCCTCATTTCTAAACCCATGGGATGTCGAAACGTTGGCTCAGCTTGCGAACTGAGCCTACCTCAGCCCTTGTTCGATTTTCGTTCCAATTGTTGAGGTAATAACATAAGATGGCTCAAAATCGCGCATATTTGCTTTCATAATGTTTCTGACATAAAGAGCTAGTTTCTGGATTTAGGCAGCCAGATAGCAATATGACGATGCAATTTTTACTTGCTTCCGGTAGGTAGTCTGCGTTCTCATACCTGAGTGTACTTTAATATATAAAAAAAAACAACTCTTGATTAGGATAGAAGATTCTGCCCTCTCAACATGACTTCTGTTGTCATCCCTTATGTCACATTTAAAACTCTGAGAAGTCTGTTCTGGCTAGTGCTACGTGAGGTATTACCACTTTTTGTAGAGTGATCTAGTATAACAGATCGTCGTGCATCCCGCGGCAGATCTTTCAGAAGGAGAAAAGCACTATTATGCCTTCCCATCACCTGCAGTCAACAGTGCTTGGCCCCAGGATATGTACTAAATAGTCGATTGTTTTTGCAATCTAAACACAAGTCAAGAAGAGAGATGTGCCCAGAAAGGTTACAACTGCTCCATCCTTGTGAGAAACAGGCCTATATATGCCACAGTGCAAACTATGCCAAAAAGTTGAAGTTGAAGTTCTACATAAAAAGAACATTGCTGTCGAAAGGTATATGGAGCAGTAGAAACAACTGTATCAGTTGGTTTTACACTCCAAATTCATTAAACCATGATACCGTGTGTATGCGTCACGTTTAGTGCTGTATCAATGCTTGCTTAAGAATTAAAAATATTTTTGGAATTAACTCTTTCCCTAAACAAGAAATGAGATCGTATAGAATTATTCTTCATTAAGAAATGCACCGAGAAGAAGGCGAGGTTCCATTGCTGCCAGATTTCTTACTGGAAAAACATAACGTTAATGCCACTTTTATCGTTTTCAGTTTGCCAAAGCCCTTAACGAAAATACTGTTATTGCGTCCTAGCTGTGTTGCCTTTGCGGCATGTAATATTCTTATACTTAAAGCAGACTGCATTTGCGATGATGATTTTTACACTGGCGAAACGGTTTGCTAGTACGAGCTTTTATTTTTAAGTTGAGCTTTTTGAAATTTCTGACACATCCCGTCATTGCGTAGTAATTATATGATGGTAGGAATGGTCAGAGCTATCGCCTGAAATTGTTTCGCTCTTAATAAACGAAGAATTGTACCACGCCCTGCAGTGCTTGGTTTAGTATGTATGTATGTATGTATGTATGTATGTATGTATGTATGTATGTATGTATGTATGTAT